>WNWK01019400.1:0-37876 GCA_009830355.1 Cherax destructor
CCTTCTGGCAAGACAGTGATGGAGTGAATGATGATGAAAGTTTTTCTTTTTCGGGCCACCCTGCCTTGGTGGGAATCGGCCGATGTGTTAATAAAAAAAAAAAAAAAAATTATATATGTCGTGCCGATTAGGTAAAACTGGTGAATTAGCAAGAACTCATCTAAAATTAAGTCCTTTCTAAAATTTTCTCTTATACGTTTAAAAATATATTTTTTTTATTTATGTTAATGTAAAAAATTTTAATTTTGTACCAAGAGAAACTTTGAAAACCTACCTAACCTTATTACAACAAGCGCAATTTAATTTAGCCTAACCCAACTAAATATATTTTAGATACGTTAACAATAATTTAATAATAAGCAAACACAATGAAATATATTTGTTTCTTTAGGTTCAGAATGATTTTTGCGAAATTACTGCATACACAAATTTTCACTTGTCTTATATGGCAAGAAGAGCGTTGCTATTTAAGCCAAAATCGCAAGTTTTACCTAATCGGCACGACATATATATATATATATATATATATATATATATATATATATATATATATATATGTCGTGCCGATTAGTAAAACTTGCGATTTTGGCAAATAAGCAACGCATATAAGACAAGTGAAAATTTTACAATAATTTCGCCAAAATCATTCTGAACATAACGAAAAATATATTTCATTGTTTTATGTTATGTAAATTAATGTTAACGTATCTAAAATATTGTTGATTAGGCTAAATTAAATTGCGCTTGTTTTAGGTAATAGTTTTCAAAGTTTCTCTTGTACAATTATAAATTTACATTAACATAAATGAAAAATATATCTTTAAACGTATAAGATATTTTAGAAAGACTAATTTTAGATGAGTTCTTGACTAATTGATTCATTTTACTAATCACGACATATATATATATATATATATATTAATATATATATATATATATAATAATCCACTCTGGTGATCAATTTAGCCAATAAAGTATAAAGACTATATTTAATTATATATATATATATATATATATATATATATATATATATATATATATATATATATATAATATATATATATATATATATATATTCCAAAAAAGTCGTAATGAACGTTGATTATTGAATAAACGGAAGAATGAACAGGGACTCGATCCATTGTCTTGACAGGTAGCAGGTCCAGCACTGAATTAGGGTTACTAAAGAAAGGCTTTTTATCCTTGTCTTATTTGAGTAAAACTCTCTCTATATGATTAACTGAATTACCCTCTTCAAAAGCCTAATTCTTGAAAGGTATAATGAGTGTCAGCCATCACATTTCGACCTCTTACAAAGGTCCTCTTCAGCAGATAAAAGTAAAAGAGGAAGTCATATAAATGGTACATGTGCATCTTCAGTGTGAGAGAGAGTTACCTTCTGATGATCTGAGTCTGCAGTTGAATTGAAAATTTTCTTTTGGTAATTATGTTGTAGAAGCTGGATTTAAGTCATTAGCCAACAAAAAAAGTCACCCAGTGCATTCCAGTTCCAGGATGGATCTAACTTGAGCAATAGTTTATTGGATGGTTCAAAGGATTTCATAATTTAAATGAGGACTTCACCTGTGACATCACCTCTTGGAGTTCCGTTACTAAGGATTCATGTTTTTGTCCCTGCCAAAGTGCCATCCTCCCGGAATCAGATGTAAAGTTTGTTCGTTAGTGTGCTTGTGATTACCCTTAACGATATGCAGCAAAATAGTTTTGCGAGAGGCTTTCCCTGTTGGATTCCCAGCACAGCCCTGGTGATCCCTAACCAAGCCCAGTGGACACCCAGGCCCAGTCCAGTCCCTGAGATCCCCCAGCCTTGAAGATTCCAGCTCTCCCTCAGGCAAACTTTGCTCATTACCCTGTACTAAATATTCAGAGTTGCTGAGGCATAACCTGCCGCTGTTCAAGAGCTTCTCATTGTCCATTAAGTGGAGAATATTGACCGAGCAGACGATAAAAAGCGAAGGCTAAATCCATGTTATCCTTTTTGTGTCTTTGCAGGGGTCAGTTCATAGTTCCTAGGTCAGCCTCATAATTGCTTTCTATTGAGTTTACTGTTATCCTTGCATCCAGTGTCCGATCATTCGTACTCTTGCAACTGTGTTGTCTGACCTCTACACCTCCATAATAGGGGCCTCTATTCCTGATCAGTACATGCTGATACATCATTCTAACCAATACTCTCTGCCCTATATTATACAGTTACTTCTTTATCCACCTGTTTTCCGCTCTTATTCCTTCTGCTTACTCTTATTGTTAGCGTTCAGCCTCTGGTATGGTATTTACTTATTACTTATTGCCAAGAAAGATGTATTTATCATACAGTATATCTTCTCGTCTATTTCCTCATTGTGTTTATTGACATTTCATTTGCAGTTTTTCATCTCTCTTGCACTTGCCCAGTTTCTATTGGACTTTTATAGCTCCTTGCCATTTTCTCTTACAGTTTCTCTCTTTTCTCTCGCAATATTCAAGGTGATATTTCTTGTTAATCTGCTTTATTTCCAAATATTTACTATCGTTCTTTTTCTGTGTGATATTCTTGTCCCTGAACACTTCTCCTTTTCTTCACTAGACTAATTTTGATTCCATTTCCTTCATTTTTGTAATATATCTGTTGGGTCACTTTTGAATAGCCTCCTCGTCATTTTCTGTCCTTAGTAACCTTTGGTCTTATTCATCGTAGAGTTATATAAATCTTTAATTCTTGAGTAATTACTTCTACCGTAATCTATTTTTTTTATCAACTTTGCAACCATTTGTCTTCCTCCACACGACTCAGTAATTGAAGCATAGCATCATGTAGTCATTGTCTCTTAGAGGTTCAAAATATTTAATTTACTCAGCATCTATTTAACTTACAGTGATGACCAGATGCTGTGACGCGGGTTGGTCTGCTGTTCGTATCTCTGTGGCTTGACTCGTAAGCTTTACTATTACTGAATCTTTCAGTTTTCACCTCCATCTTTCTGATTCTTCATGACTTCCAGTTTTGCCAACACACACAGTGTTAGTGTGTGTGTTAGTGTTAGTATGTGTGTGTGTTAGTGTTAGTTTGTGTGTGTGTTAGTGTTAGTGTGTGTGTTAGTGTTAGTATGTGTGTGTGTTAGTGTTAGTGTGTGTGTGTGTGTGTGTGTGTACTCACCTATTTGTAATCAGCTATTTGTGGTTGCAGGGGTCGATACTCAGCTCCTGACCCCGCCTCTTCACTGATCGCTAATAGGTCCTCTCTCTCCCTGCTCCATTAGATTTATCATACCTCGTCTTAGAACTATGTATGGTTCCTGCCTCCACTACAACTCTTTGACTGATGAAATACTTGCTAACATCCCTTTGACTCATCTGAGTCTTCTGCTTCCAATTGTGACCCCTTGTTTCTGTGTCCCATCTCTGGAACATCCTGTTTCTGTCCAACTTATCTATTCCTCGCAGTATTTTGTGTCTTTATCATGTCTTTCCTAACCCTCGTGTGTGTGTGTGACTTACCTAGTTGTGGTTGCAGGGGTCGAGTCATAGCTCTTGGCCCCGCTCATAGCTCGTGTGTGTGTGTGTGTGTGTGTGTGTGTACTCACCTAATTGTACTCACCTAATTGTGGTTGCAGGTGTCTAGGCTCAGCTCCTGGCCCCGCCTCTTCGCTGTCCGTTACTGGGTCTCTGCTCTCCCTGCTCCATGAGCTTTATCATACCTTGTCTTTAAACTATGTATGGTTCCTGCCTCCACTATATCTTTCTCTAGACTATTCCACTTCCTGACTACTCTATGGCTGAAGAAATGCTTCCTAACATCCCTTTGACTCATCTGAGTCTTCAGCTTCCAATTGTGCCCCCTTGTTTCTGTGTTCCCTCTCTGGAACATCCTGTCACTATCTACCTTGTCGATTCCCCGCAGTAATTTGTATGTCGTTATCATGTCTCCTCTAACCCTTCTGTCCAGTGTTGTTAGTCCTATTTCACTCAATCTTTCTTCATAGGACAGTCCTCTGAGTTATGGAAGTAACCTTGTCGCAAACCTTTGCACTTTCTCTAGTTTCTTTACGTGCTTGACCAGGTGTGGGTTCCAGACTGGTGCTGCATATTCTAGTATGGGCCTGACGTACATGGTGTACAGTGTCTTGAACGATTCCTTGTTTAGGTAACGGAACGCTAATCTTAGGTTTGCCAGTCGTTCATATGCTGCCGCAGTTATCTGGTTGATGTGTGTTTCCGGAGACGTGCTTGGCGTTATACTCACCCCAAGGTCTTTCTCCTTTGATGAGGTTTGTAGCCTTTGTCCACATAGCCTGTACTCTGTCAGCGGTCTTCTTTGCCCTTCTCCGATCTTCATGACTTTGCATTTGGTGGGATTAAATTCGAGAAGCCAGTTGCTAGACCAGATGTCAAGCTTGTCCAGGTGTGTGTGTGTGTGTGTGTGTGTGTGTGTGTGTGCGTGTGCGCGCGAACAAGCGAGCGAGCGAGCGAGAGAGAGAGAGAGAGAGAGAGAGAGAGAGAGAGAGAGAGAGAGAGAGAGAGAGAGAGAGAGAGAGAGAGAGCATAATCACAGACTGTGTTTTCTTGGGTGGAATCTTTTCTCCTGCCACTCCTCCTAAACTACAGTAGACGGTATTATTTGTTCTTGACCTCGTGGTCCTATCATTAATTCGTGTATTGAGTTTATCTCTACTTCCCCATCTAGCTCATTCTATTTATGTGCAATCCTAATACTAATATCGCTGTATGTGGGGAAGAGGTTGTTAAACTATGTTAGTAAGAGTCTCAGAATCTGTAGTCCCGATTACCTGGAAGACGATTGCCTCAAAATCACCGAGATCTGTCGCTGTCTGCATTTTTTCCCAGCTCCTTATGGACTTGTAGATGACAAGTAGATATAAAAAATAACATTAAGAGAATCATTACCATCAGTTACTGGAGATAAATGGTATGATATACCGACACGATGGAAAAATAATCAAAAATATAGTGTAATGAGATCCTTTATTGACTACGTTTCGCCCACACAGTGAATGACTTGATGGAGCCCACTGGTAGGCAAAACGTATTCAGTGAAGGATCTCATTATACTGTATTTGTGTTTATTTTTCCACGATCACTTACTCTTTTTTTTTAATTTTCCCTACGTTGCGATACCTGAGAACACTCGCAGCTTACCACAACCACGACTATCAGTAACATACTAGGTCAGTGAGGGTTAACGCCAGTCTTGTGGAAAATGCTGGCCTCTGAACCGTCCTTTGTAGTTATAATATACACTTGCGCTTTACATCGTACAGAAGACAATAATAGACGAAAATACCTTGAATCAGCCCTCAATCATTCCAAAGACATCATCACTCAGAACTAGTTGGCGGGACCCCAGCTCAAACATAATCCAGCGCACACACAATCATCAGTTGAAATAGTATGGTGGGAATGGGAGGCAATGCTTGCAACACCATGGAAATTTGAGGCAACACAAATAACATGGTAGGAAGGGAAGAAAACCCTTGGAATATATTGATATGGGAGGCAACATTCAAGGAATTTTCAGGCAACATGTAGGGAATGGGAGCCAATATTCAGGAAATTTCAGAAATCTTTCAGGGAATGGGAGGCAGCATTCAAGGAATTTTCAAGCAACATGCAGGGACTTGGCGGCAACGTTAATGGAAGGAGAGGCAACTTGCAGAAATAGAAAACATGCAATGAAATTGCGGCAATCTGTAGAGAATGAAAAGCAACATGAATGGAATAATATGCGACAAATATGAAATTAAAGACAACATGTAAGGAATGAGACATTACATAAATAACACGCAGATAGAAGAGAGAAGCTTATGAAGACGTTTCGATCCTACTTGGACCATTTACAAGTCACACCTTGACTTGTAAATGGTCCAAGTCGGACCGAAATATCGTGCGGACGTGCGGGTTATTTGTGTATTGTTCCAGACAGGGTATTGTACTTTTTTGTTCTTTTAGGAGTGAGAGGCAACTTATATGGAACGAGAGACAACATATATGGAATGAGAGACAACATATATGGAATGAGAGACAACATATATGGAATGAGAGACAACATATATGGAATGAGAGACAACATATATGGAATGAGAGACAACATATATGGAATGAGAGACAACATATGAATGGATTTTGAAGAGACAACATTATGGAATGAGAGACAAAAACATATATGGAATGAGAAACATATGGAATGAAGACAACATTATGGAATGAGAGACAACATATATGGAATGGAAGAGACAACATATATGGAATGAGAGACAACATGTATGGAAGTGAGAGACAACATATATGGAATGAGAGACAACATATATGGAATAGAGAGACAACATATATGGAATGAGAGACAACATATAATGGCTATATGGAATGAGACAACATTATGGAATGAGACACAACATATATGGAATGAGAGCAACATATATGGAATGAGAGACAACATATATGGAATGAGAGGCAACATATATGGAATGAGAGACAACATATATGGAATGAGAGACAACATATATGGAATGAGAGACAACATATATGGAATGAGACACAACATATATGGAATGAGAGGCAACATATATGGAATGTGAGACAACATATATGGAATGAGAGACAACATGTATGGAATGAGAGACAACATATATGGAATGAGAGACAACATATATGGAATGAGAGACAACATATATGGAATGAGAGACAACATATATGGAATGAGAGACAACATATATGGAATGAGAGACAACATATATGGAATGAGAGACAACATATATGGAATGAGAGACAACATATATGGAATGAGAGACAACATGTATGGAATAAGACACAACATATATGGAATGAGAGACAACATATATGGAATGAGAGACAACATGTATGGAATGAGAGACAACATATATGGAATGAGAGACAACATATATGGAATGAGAGACAACATTATGGAATGAGAACAACATATATGGAATGAGAACAACATATATGGAATGAGAACAACATATATGGAATGAGACAACATATATGGAATGAGATGACAACATATATGGAATGAGAACAACATATATGGAATGAGAGACAACTATGATGGAATGAGAGAAACATATATGGAATGAGAACAACAACATATGGAATGAGAGCAACATGTATGGAATAGCAAACATATATGGAATGAGAGACAACATATATGGAATGAAAGACAAACATTATGGAATGAGCAACATATGGAAGAGCAACATTATGGAATGAGAGACAACATATATGAATGAGAGAGAACATATATGGAATGAGACAGCAACATATGGATGAGAACCTTATGGAATGAGAGGAACATATATGAATGAGGAACCATATATGAATGAGAACACAATGAAGCAGGCAACACATGAACAAGGCCATTGGATGGAAACCATGCAGAGCATATTGGAAACAAAGGATGGAGGAAGCCCGCAAGCATGTACATGCAATTGGGGAACCATGCAAGCATTGTGGAACCATGCAACATTGGAGACATGCAAGCTTGGGAACCATGCAAGCATTGGTGGAACCATGCAAGCATTGGAGGAACCATGCAAGCATTGGAGGAAGCATGCAGGCCTGGAAGGAAGCATGCAGGCCTGGAAGGAAGCATGCAGGCCTGGAAGGAAGCATGCAGGCCTGGAAGGAAGCATGCAGACCTGGAAGGTAAGCATGCAGGCATGGAAGGAAGCATGCAGGCCTGGAAGGAAGCATGCAGGCCTGGAAGGAAGCATGCAGGCCTGGAAGGAAGCATGCAGGCCTGGAAGGAAGCATGCAGGCATGGAAGGAAGCATGCAGGCCTGGAAGGAAGCATGCAGGCCTGGAAGGAAGCATGCAGGCCTGGAAGGAAGCATGCAGGCCTGGAAGGAAGCATGCAGGCTGGAAGGAAGCATGCAGGCCTGGAAGGAAGCATGCGAGGCATGGAAGAGGCATGCAGGCACTGGAAGGAACAGCAGGCCTGGAAGGAAGCATGCAGCCGAAACGGGGCCTGGAAGAGAGAAGCAGCAGGCCTGGAAGGAAGCATGCAGGCCTGGAAGGAAAGCTGAGGAGCATATGGAAGGAAGCATGCAGGCCTGGAAGGAAGCATGCAGGCCTGAAGGAAGCATGCAGGCCTGGAAGGAAGCATGCAGGCCTGGAAGGAAGCATGCAGGCCTGGAAGGAAGCATGCAGGCCTGGAAGGAAGCATGCAGGCCTGGAAGGAAGCATGCAGGCCTGGAAGGAAGCATGAGCTGAAGGAAGCATGCAGGCCTGAAGAAGCATGCAGGCTGAAGGAAGCATGCAGGCCTGAAGGAAGCATGCAGGCTGGAAGGAAGCATGCAGCCTGGAAGGAAGCATGCAGGCCTGGAAGGAAGCATAGCTGAGCGCTGAAGGAAGCATGCAGCCTGGAAGGAAGCATGCAGGCCTGGAAGGAAGCATGCAGGCCTGGAAGGAAGCATGCAGGCTGGAAGGAGCATGCAGGCCTGGAAGGAAGCATGCAGGCCTGGAAGGAAGCATGCAGGCCTGGAAAAGCATGCAGGCCTGAGGAACATGCTGGAGGAAGCATCAGGCCTGGAAGGAAGCATGCAGGCCTGGAAAGGAAGATGCAGCCTGGAAGGAGCATGCAGGCTGGAGGAAGCATGCAGCTGAAGGAACATCAGGCCTGGAAGGAAGCATGCAGGCTGGAAGAACATGCAGGCCTGGAAGGAAGCATGCGAGCATGGAAGGAAGCATGCAGCCTGGAAGGAAGCATGCAGGCATGGAAGGAAGCATGCAGGCCTGAAGGAAGCATGCAGCTGGAAGGAAGCATGCAGGCCTGGAAGGAACAGCAGGCCTGAGGAAGCATGCAGGCTGGAAGGAAGCATGCAGCCTGGAAGGAAGCATGCAGGCCTGAAGGAAGCATGCAGGCCTGAAGGAGCATGAGGCCTGAAGGAAGCATGCAGCCTGGAAGGAAGCATGCAGGCCTGGAAGGAAGCATGCAGGCCTGGAAGGAAGCATGCAGGCTGAAGGAAGCATGGCCTGGAAGGAAGCATGCAGGCTGGAAGGAAGCATGCAGGCCTGGAAGGAAGCATGCAGCCTGAAGGAAGCATGAGGCCTAGAACTGCAGCATGAAGGAAGCATGCAGGCCTGAAAAGGAAGCATGCAGGCCTGAAGAAGAGCTGAGGAGCATGAGTGAAGGAACATGCAGGCTGGAAGGAGCATGCAGGCTGGAAGGAAGCATGCAGGCTGGAAGGAAGCATGCAGGCTGAAGGAACTCAGGCTGGAAGGAGCATGCAGGCCTGGAAGGAAGCATGCAGCTGGAAGATACATGGAAGGAAGCATGCAGAGCTGGAAGAGCATGCAGCTGGAAGGCATGCAGGCTGGAAGGAAGCATGCAGGCCTGGAAGGAAGCATGCAGGACTGGAAGGAAGCATGAACATGGAGGAACATGCAGGCCTGAGGAAGCATGCAGCTGGAAGAGCATGCAGGCCTGAAGGAAGCATGCAGAGCCTGGAAGGAAGCATGCAGGCCTGGAAGGAAGCATGCAGGCCTGAAAGGAAGCTGTGAGCATGGAAGGAAGCATGCAGGCCTGGAAGGAAGCATGCAGGCCTGGAAGGAACATGCAGGCTGAAGGAAGCATGCAGGCCTGGAAGGAAGCATGCAGCCTGGAAGGAAGCATGCAGCCTGGAAGGAGCATGCAGGCCTGGAAGGAAGCAGCTGAGAGCCTGGAAGGAAGCATGCAGGCCTGGAAGGAAGCATGCAGGCCTGGAAGGAAGCTGCAGGCCTGGAAGGAAGCATGCAGGCCTGGAAGGAAGGCCATGGAAGGAAGCATGCAGCCTGAAGGAAGCAGTGGCAGAGGACAGGCGAAGCATGCGCCTGGAAGGAAGCATGAGCCTGAAGGAAGCATGCAGGCCTGGAAGGAAGCATGCAGGCTGAAGCAGAAGCCGAGGACAGGCCTGGAAGGAAGCAGAGCTGGAGAAGCATGCAGCCTAGAAGGAAGCTCGAGGCCTGGAAGGAAGCATGCGGCTGGAAGGAAGCTGAGCATGGAAGGAAGCATGCACTGAAGGCTGGAAGGAAGCATGCAGGCCTGGAAGGAAGCATGCAGGCCTGGAAGGAAGCATGCAGGCCTGAAGGAAGCATGCAGGCATGGAAGGAAGCATGCAGGCCTGGAAGGAAGCATGCAGGCCTGGAAGGAAGCATGCAGGCCTGGAAGGAAGCATGCAGGCCTGGAAGGAAGCATGCAGGCCTGGAAGGAAGCATGCAGGCCTGGAAGGAAGCATGCAGGCCTGGAAGGAAGCACTGCGAGGACCTGGAGAAGGAAGCATGCAGGCCTGAAGGAAGCATGCAGGCTGGAAGGAAGCATGCAGGCCTGGAAGGAAGCATGCAGGCACGGAAGGAAGCATGCAGGCATGGAAGGAAGCATGCAGGCTGGAAGGAACATGCAGGCCTGGAAGGAAGCATGCAGGCATGGAAGGAAGCATGCAGCCTGGAAGGAAGCATGCAGGCATGGAAGGAAGCATGCAGGCCTGGAAGGAAGCATGCAGCATGGAAGGAAGCATGCAGGCCTGGAAGGAAGCATGCAGGCCTGGAAGGAAGCATGCAGGCCTGGAAGGAAGCATGCAGGCCTGGAAGGAAGCATGCAGGCCTGGAAGGAAGCATGCAGGCCTGGAAGGAAGCATGCAGGCCTGGAAGGAAGCATGCAGGCCTGGAAGGAAGCATGCAGCCTGGAAGGAAGCATGCAGGCCTGAAGGAAGCATGCAGGCATGGAAGGAAGCATGCAGGCCTGGAAGGAAGCATGCAGGCATGGAAGGAAGCATGCAGGCCTGGAAGGAAGCATGCAAGCCTGGAAGGAAGCATGCAGGCCTGAAGGAAGCATGCAGGCCTGAAAGGAAGCATGGAAGCATGAAGGAAGCATGCAGGCCTGGAAGGAAGCATGCAGGCCTGGAAGGAAGCATGCAGGCCTGAAGGAAGCATGCAGGCATGGAAGGAAGCATGCAGGCCTGGAAGGAAGCATGCAGGCTGGAAGGAAGCATGCAGGCCTGGAAGGAAGCATGCAGGCCTGGAAGGAAGCATGCAGGCCTGGAAGGAAGCATGCAGGCATGGAAGGAAGCATGCAGGCATGGAAGGAAGCATGCAGGCATGGAAGGAAGCATGCAGGCATGGAAGGAAGCATGCAGGCATGGAAGGAAGCATGCAGGCATGGAAGGAAGCATGCAGGCATGGAAGGAAGCATGCAGGCATGGAAGGAAGCATGCAGGCATGGAAGGAAGCATGCAGGCATGGAAGGAAGCATGCAGGGAATGGTGAGAAACACCGGCAACATTCAAGGCATATAAGACAGTCTGGTGAGTATGCGTAACGTACCATAATAAACATGAAGGAAACACTTATGAAATGCTCGCTTAAACAACCCGAGAACTACAGTATATATACTGTAGTGCCAAAGTGGCACTCTGGGAGAAAGTAATTTAATCTTGGCAACAGGGGGTAGGTAAGGGTGTCCCTGATGCCAGAGGAAGGATGGCCCTGATGCAAGGGCAAGGAAGGGTGGCCCTGATGCAAGGCCAAGGAAGGGTGGCCCTGATGCAAGGCCAAGGAAGGGTGGCTCTGGTGTCAGAGGAAAGACAAGGTGGCCCTAATTCCAGGCTTACAACTCATTGCGGACTCATATCTCGCTGCCTCAGCATCCCAGAGCAGCCGCACATCTTGAGAAAACTTCAGAAATCTTAACTCTCTCAGAAAACGCATATTTAGTTATCCCATGTTTGTAAACAGTACGTATTATATATTCATTATTCTTCTGGAGACGAGACTTTTAAATAATTTAAGACTTTAAATACCTTGTATCTTTCGATTAGTATATTAGAGCCTTAACTCGTATCTCAGGATAGAAAAAGAAGAATGTTTAAAAATATTATATATATATATATATATATATATATATATATATATATATATATATATATATATATATATATGGATGATCATCTGGTGCAAATTGTGGGACCATACCCCGAAGTATGGCATCAAGGAAGAATATTTGGATGTCTTCAAGAGACAACACAATATATGCGTAACCTTTACCTCTGAGTCAGCGATCCTTCGAAGATCACACATGCAGCAGAGCTATATGTTTTCTCGTGATCAGAGGACACTCCTGGCAGTTCTATCTCAAGGATTAATTTCAGGGCCGAAATTAATCCTTGAGATACAACTGCCAAGGTGACGCATATGTTTCGTTGTCTCTTGAGGCAGTACAATGTGTGTAGGGTCGAGTCCTGGCCTGCCGCAGTTGGGTAAATGGTTTAAAATCACTTGTTTCGTGATTTCATTGATATATATATATATATATATATATATATATATATATATATATATATATATATATATATATATATATATATATATATATATATATATATATATATATATATATATATATATATATATATATATTTATATATATGGGGTCCACCTCTAGTGCAAATTGTGGGACCCATAGCCTCGGAGAAGTGGATAAAAAGGCTTCAAGGAAGAATATTTGGATTTCTTCCTGAAGCCATTTGAGTATTCCACTTCTCCTACCACCCCATCCTATATACACACATACATACATATAAATGCTTTATTAATAGACAGAATACATTTATAGAAAACACAAACATGAACATGAATACAATGGTACAATATGTCAAAGATTATGAATCTCCTCCAGCTCCTCCGAAGCCGGACGCGAGCCAAGTATGCAGCATGCGTTTCCCCTCTGGATGGCCACGCTGAGACGCTGGAACATGAACGTGGCTGCCCTTGGGTCCCTGGTGGTGTCGATGAGTCTGGAACCCAGTTCTTTAAGGAAACGTGTTGCATTTTTTCACTACGCTCCCAAGGTCTCTGATCCCACTGGGACAAATTTATACTGTTGGCTTATGTCCCTGTACTTGCCGATCTTTTACTCCTCTCTGTGGTCAGCAGCTCCTCCCTGTCGCCCAACACTGTGATGGATGTAGGTGTCAGCCAGTGTCGACACACAGGTATAATCCCATGCTAAGAGCTTGCCATTCTTCCAAGGATAGATGGTGATCCCGTCGGATCATATATATATATATATATATATATATATATATATATATATATATATATATATATATATATATATATATATATATATATATATATATATATATATATATATATATATATATATATATAGAAAATATGAAAAATAGAAAAATTCAAGCGCTTTCGTGACTACTCACATTATCCTTGATAATGTGAGTAGTCACGAAAGCGCTTGAATTCTTCTATTTTTCATAGTGGTTGTCTTGCATATTTGATATCACCTGTTTACTGTGATCTTTTTGCATATATATAAAAATATTATATATATATATATATATATATATATATATATATATATATATATATATATATATATATCGTGCCGATTGGGTAAAACTGGGCAATTAGCTAAACCACAGGGGTTATACAGCGCTGCAGGTTATTGCAGGATGCAGGGAGAATGGGTTGTAAGAGGGAGATGGATGATTAGTAGGGTATGGAGTGCAGCATGACGGTGGATAGTGCAGGGATAGAGGGTAGCAAGAGATCGAGGTAGAAGGGACTGAGGGAGGTGCTAGAGGTATAATCTTCAGAGTTTGTGTAGTAAGTCAGTTTCTGTCAAAAAGTCAACAAGAGAGTCAGGATTAAAGGAGGACCCATCAGCAAGAAGGGAAGGTAAAGAAAGGGCCGCAGAGAGAAGACGCCGTTGGAGGTAAATTCTGCGTGCTCGTTGATAGAGTGGGCAGTCCAACAGGATATGTCGAGCAGACACTGGAACCTGACAATGCTCACAGAGAGGGGCAGGGAGCCTCTCCATGAGATACCCATGAGTAAGACGAGTGTGGCCGATGCGAAGACGGGAGAGTGTAGTCTCCCAACCTCGACATTGGTGACAAGAAGAAGGCCAGAAACCTATAACCTGTTTAATAGAATGAAGTTTGTTATTCAGCAGGTCAGACCAGCGTTGTTGCCAACGGGTGCGAAGGTGGGTAGCAATGACTGCAAAATAGTCCGTGAAAGGAACACCTTTATATGAAACTGGAAGGTCATGTACTGCTGACCGCGCAGCAGTGTCTGCCTGTTCATTGCCCTGTAAGTCAACATGACCAGGGACCCAACAAAAAACAATATCTTTGTGCTTGCTAAAGATACGGTGTAACCAAAGTTGGATACGAAGAACTAGGGGGTGAGGTGTATCAATTTTACGGATAGCCTGTAAAGCACTAAGGGAGTCTGAAACGACCACAAATGGTGACACAGGCATAGATGCAATACGGAGGTGCAGGGTTACTAAAAGTATTATGCAGAGGGCTGGGGTAGGGTGGGTGAAGAGGTTTGGATATGTAGAAAGGAAGAAACGAAACAGAAATCTTGGAGAGGATATAAATCTGTAGTGGAGGGAAGGCTGGGTAGGGGTCGTTCTAGAAAAGGTTGGAGGGAGGGGGTAAAGGAGGTTTTGTGTGCAAGGGGCTTGGACTTCCAGCAAGCATGCGTGAGCTTGTTAGATAGGAGCGAATTGAAGCAAATGTTTTTTTGGACTTGACGTGCTATTGGAGTGTGAGCAGGGTAACATTTATGAAGGGATTCAGGAAAACCGGCAGACCGCACTTGAGTCCTGGAGATGGGAAGTGCAGTGTCTGCACTCTGAAGGAGGGATGTTAATGTTTATAACTGTAGTGTAAACGCGCCTCTTGCAAGACAATGATGGAGTGAATGATGATGAAAGTTTTTTTTTTTCGGGCCACCCTGCCTTGGTGGGAAACGGTCGATGTGTTAATAAATAAGCTTTAGGAAGGGTAAGGGGTGTGTAGACCAAGTGTTTGCAGTGAAACATATAAGTGAACAATATTTAGAAAAGGGTAAAGAGGTGTTTGTGGCATTTATGGATTTGGAAAAGGCATATGATAGGGTGGATAGAGGGGCAATGTGGCAGATGTTGCAAATGTTTGGAATAGGAGGTAGATTATTGAAAGCGGTGAAAAGTTTTTACGAGGATAGTGAGGCACAGGTTAGAGTATGTAGACGAGAAGGAGATTATTTCCCAGTAAAAGTAGGCCTTAGACAGGGATGTGTGATGTCACCGTGGTTGTTTAATATATTTATAGATGGAGTTGTAAGAGAAGTAAATGCTCGGGTGTTGGCAAGAGGTGTGGGGTTAAAAGATAAAGAGTCTAACACAAAGTGGGAGTTGTCACAGTTGCTCTTTGCTGATGACACTGTGCTTTTGGAAGATTCTGAAGAGAAGTTGCAGAGGTTGGTGGATGAGTTTGGTAGGGTATGTAAAAGAAGGAAATTAAAAGTGAATATAGTATGGAGGGGGTGAATGTGTTCAGATATTTGGGATTGGATGTGTCAGCAGATGGATATATGAAGAATGAGGTGAATCATAGAATTAACGAGGGGAAAAAGGTGAGTGGTGCACTGAGGTGCTTGTGGAGACACAGAACTTTATCCATGAAAGCAAAGAGGGGAATGTATGAGAGTATAGTAATGCCAACACTCTTGTATGGGTGTGAGACATGGGTTGTGAATGTTGCAAGAATGAGAAGGCTGGAGGCAGTGGAGATGTCGTGTATGAGGGCAACGTGTGGTGTGAATATAATACAGAGAATCCGTAGTTTGGAGATTAGGAGGTGTGGGATTACCAAAACTATTATTCAGAGAGCTGAGGAGGGGTTGTTGAGATGGTTTAGACATATAGAAAGGATGGAGCAAAATAGAATGACTTCGAGAGTGTATAAATCTGTAGAGGAGGGAAGGCGGGGTAGGGGTCGGCCTAGAAAAGGTTGGAGGGAGAGGGTAAAGGAGGTTTTGTGAGCGAGGGGCTTGGATTTCCAGCAAGCGTGCGTGTGCGTGTTAGATAGAAGCGAATGGAGACAAATGGTTTTTAGGACTTGACGTGCTGTTGGAGTGTAGGCAAGGTAACATTTATGAAGGGTTTAAGGAAAACCGGCAGGCCGGACTTGATTCCTGGAGATGGGAAGTACAGTGCCGGCACTCTGAAGGAGGGGTGGTAATATTGCAGTTTTGTAGCTGTAGTGTAAGCACGCCTCTGGCAAGACAGTGATGGAGTGAATGATGAAAGTTTTTCTTTGTCGGGCCACCCTGCCTTGGTGGCCACCCTGCCTTGGTGGCCACCCTGCCTTGGTGGGAAACGTCCGATGTGTTAATAATAATTATATAATATATTTTATATTATAATAAATATATATATATATATATATATATATATATATATATATATAAAATTTTTTTATATATATATATATATATATATATATATATATATAAGGACGTATACCGAGGTACCACTGTACATATTTGTCCAATTTTTCTTAAAATATGTATTACCAAGGCTCTTAATGATACATTGCTCAGTTAGAGGCTCCCTTTATTTTTTTCCTGGTTCTCCAAACTTATCAATTACGCCATCTACAACGGTTTCTCCCACTTTAGTATTGAGATCAAACATAATTAATTTCTCACCCCTCCATAGCCCACTAATTTCTCTCTTCTCTCTCTCTCTCTCTCTCTATATCTCTCTCTTTCTGTTACTATTACTCACTTCTTACATCCCTCCCTTATTTCATTCCACATCAATCTTAAATTTATAGATTTATATTCCATCTTGTCTTTCCGTAATTGATCATTTTATGTTACCACTACTACGATGGCCCGTGGCCTGGTGGCAAAAGCTCTTGTTTCACACGGTGATTATCCGGGTTCGATTTCCGGCTAAGTTTGGAAACATTGGGCTTTTCCTTACACCGGTTGTCCATGTTCACCCATCAATAATAATGAGTACGTGGGTGTTAATCAACTGGTGTGGGTCGCATCCTGGGACAAAAGTGATCTAATTTGCCCGAAATACTCTGCATAACAAGCGGCTTTCTATATAGAAGCATGTCATTGATGTCAACTAGGCCTACATACCGTGTACTTTTACGGTGGCCCGTGGCCTAGTGACTAAAACTCTCGCTTCACACGGCGAGGGTCTGAGTTCGATTCCCAGCGAGGGTAGAAACATTGGGCGTATTTCTTTACACCGGTTGTCTATGTTCACCCATCAGTAAAATGGATACCTGGGTGTTAGTCGACTGGTGTGGGTCGCATCCTGGGACAAAACTGACCTAATTTGACCGAAATGATCTGTTTAAGAAGTGGCTTTCTTTATAGTAGTATGTCATTGATGTCAGGAAGGCCTGTATACCTTGTACATGTTTTTATTTATATTAACACATCGGCCGATTCCCACCAAGGCAGGGTGGCCCGAAAAAGAAAAACTTTCATCATCATTCACTCCATCACTGTCTTGCCAGAAGGGTGCTTTACACTACAGTTATAAAACTGCAACATTAACACCCCTCCTTCAGAGTGCCGGCACTGTACTTCCCATCTCCAGAACTCAAGTCTGGCCTGCCGGTTTCCCTGAATCCCTTCATAAATGTTACTTTGCTCACACTCCAACAGCACGTCAAGTATTAAAAACCATATGCCTCCATTCACTCCTATCAAATACGCTCACACATGCTTGCTGGAAGTCCAAGCCCCTCGCACACAAAACTTCCTTTACCCCCTCCCTCCAACCTTTCCTAGGCCGACCCCTACCCCGCCTTCCCTCCACTACAGATTTATACACTCTCGAAGTCACTCTGTCTCGTTCCATTCTCTCTACATGTCCAAACCACCTCAACAACCCCTCCTTAGCTCTCTGGACAATCGTTTTGGTAATCCCGCACCTCCTCCTAATTTCCAAACTCCGAATTCTCTGCATTATATTCACACTTGTAATAAATAAAGATATTACTATGATAATTATTATTATTATTATTATTACATGAACATGTAGTATATAGAAGACATGGGATTTCTAGCCCCTTGCTGTCAGCATTTTAGTTTTTCACGACACATTGCTTAGCGAGAAAGAATTCTCACCAACTTTCCCACAGAGACGAAAGGTAACCCTTTAATAACAAAATCTTTTAAGAGGTTAGGAGAAAAACTGAGATGAGAGTAATTACCGATTTGTAGCTACAGGAGCAAAGTTATGCTCGTAGTGTCCTGTATTCAATCCTCTACCGTCCTGCCAGGTGACTATGAAACAGAAACCTGAAACTGTTTTACATGATGGTAGGATTGCTGGTGTCTTTTTTCTGTCTCATAAACACGCTGGATAACAGGTATATCTAGCTACTTCTACTTACACTTTAGGTCACACTACACTGGCATACACATGCATATATATACATACACACATCTAGGTTTTTCTTCTTTTTTCTTAATAGCTCTTGTTCTTTTTATTTTCTCTATTGTCCATGGGGAAGTGGAAAAGAATCTTTCCTCCGTAAGCCATGCGTGTCGTATGAGGCGACTAAGATGCCGGGAGCAATGGGCTAGTAACCCCTTCTCCTGTACAAATCTACTAAAAACGAGAAGAAGAAAAACTTTATAAAACTGGGTTGTCTGAATGTGCGTGGATGTAGTGCGGATGATAAGAAAGAGATGATTGCCGATGTTATGAATGAAAAGAAGTTGGATGTCCTGGCCCTAAGCGAAACAAAGCTGAAGGGGGTAGGCGAGTTTCAGTGGGGAGAAATAAATGGGATTAAGTCAGGAGTATCTGAGAGAGTTAGAGCTAAGGAAGGGGTAGCAATAATGTTGAAGGATCAGTTATGGAAGAAAAAGAGGGAATATGAATGTGTAAATTCAAGGATTATGTGGATTAAAATAAGGGTCGGATGCGAAAAGTGGGTCATAATAAACGTGTATGCACCTGGAGAAGAGAGGAGTGTAGAGGAGAGAGAGAGAGATTTTGGGAGATGTTAAGCGAATGTATAGGAACTTTTGAACCAAATGAGAGAGTAATTGTGGTAGGGGACCTAAATGCTAAAGTGGGAGAAACATGCAGAGAGGGTGTAGTAGGTAAGTTTGGGGTGCCAGGTGTAAATGATAATGGGAGCCCTTTGATTGAACTTTGTATAGAAAGGGGTTTAGTTATAGGTAATACATATTTTAAGAAAAAGAGGATAAATAAGTATACAAGATATGATGTAGGGCGTAATGACAGTAGTTTGTTGGACTATGTATTGGTAGATAAAAGACTGTTGAGTAGACTTCAGGATGTACATGTTTATAGAGGGGCCACAGATATATCAGATCACTTTTTAGTTATAGCTACAGTGGGAGTAAAAGGTAGATGGGATACAAGGAAAATAGAATCAGTAAGTAAAGAGAGGTGAAGGTTTATAAACTAAAAGAGGAGGCAGTTAGGGTAAGATATAAACAACTATTGGAGGATAGATGGGCTAGTGAGAGTGTAGGCAATGGGGTCGAAAATGTATGGGGTAGATTTAAAAATGTAGTGTTAGAGTGTTCAGCAGAAGTTTGTGGTTACAGGCGAGTGGGTGCGGAGGGAAGAGGAGCGATTGGTGGAATGATGATGTAAAGAGAGTAGTAAGGGAGAAAAGTTAGCATATGAGAGGTTTTTACAAAGTAGAAGTGATGCAAGGAGGGAAGAGTATATGGAGAGAAAAGAGAGGTTAAAAGAGTGGTGAAGCAATGTAAAAAGAGAGCAGATGAGAGAGTGGGTGAGATGTTGTCAGCAAATTTTGTTGAAAATAAGAAAAAGTTTTGGAATGAGATTAATAAGTTGAGGAAGCCTAGAGAACAAATGGATTTGACAGTTAAAAATAGGAGAGGAGAGTTATTAAATGGAGAGTTAGAGGTATCGGGAAGATGGAGAGAATATTTTGAGGATTTGTTAAATGTTGATGAAGACAGGAAGCTGTGATTTCGTGTGTAGGGCAAGGAGGAATAACATCTTGTAGGAGTGTGGAAGAGCCAGTTGTGGGTGTAGGGGAAGTTCGTGAGGCAGTGGGTAGAATGAAAGGTGGTAAGGCAGCTGGGATTGATGGGATAAAGATAGAAATGTTAAAAGCAGGTGGGGATATAGTTTTGGAGTGGTTGGTGCTATTATTTAATAAATGTATGGAAGAGGGTAAGGTACCTAGGGATTGGCAGAGAGCGTGTATTGTTCCTTTGTATAAAGGCAAAGGGGACAAAAGAGAGTGCAAAAATTATAGGGGAATATGTCTGTTGAGTGTACCTGGTAAAGTGTATGGTAGAGTTATTATTGAAAGAATTAAGAGTAAAACAGAAAGCAGGATAGCAGATGAACAAGGGGGCTTTAGGAAAGGTAGGGGGTGTGTAGACCAAGTGTTTACAGTGAAACATATAGGTGAACAGTATTTGGATAAGGGTAAAGATGTTTTTTGTGGCATTTATGGATTTGGAAAAGGCGTATGATAGGGTAGATAGGGGGGCAATGTGGCAGATGTTGCAGGTGTATGGAATAGGAGGAAGGTTACTGAAAGCAGTGAAGAGTTTTTATGAGGATAGTGAGGCTCAGGTTAGAGTGTGTAGGAGGGAAGGGGACTATTTCCCAGTAAAAGTGGGCCTTAGACAAGGATGTGTGATGTCACCGTGGTTGTTCAATATATTTATAGATAAGGTTGTAAGAGAAGTGAATGCGAGGGTCTTGGCAAGAGGTGTTGGGCTAAAAGATAAAGAAGCAAATACAAAGTGGGAGTTGTCACAGTTGCTTTTTGCTGATGACACTGTGCTTTTGGGAGATTCTGAAGAAAAGTTGCAGAGGTTGGTGGATGAATTTGGTAGGGTGTGTAAAAGTAGAAAATTGAAAGTGAATATAGGAAAGGGTAAGGTGATGAGGATAACAAAAAGAATAGGTGACGAAAGATTGGATATCAGATTGGAGGGAGAGAGTATGGAGGAGGTGAATGTATTCAGATATTTGGGAGTGGACATGTCGGCGGATGGGTCTATGAAGGATGAGGTGAATCATAGAATTGATGAGGGGAAAAGGGTGAGTGGAGCACTTCGGAGTCTGTGGAAACAAAGAACCTTGTCCATGGAAGTAAAGAGGGGAATGTATGAGAGTATAGTTATACCAACGCTCTTATATGGGTGTGAAGCATGGGTGATGAATGTTGCAACGAGGAGAAGGCTGGAGGCATTGGAGATGTCATGTCTGAGGTCAATGTGTGGTGTGAATATAATGCAGAGAATTCGGAGTTTGGAAATTAGGAGGAGGTGCGGGATTACCAAAACGATTGTCCAGAGAGCTGAGGAGGGGTTGTTGAGGTGGTTTGGACATGTAGAGAGAATGGAACGAGACAGAGTGACTTCGAGAGTGTATAAATCTGTAGTGGAGGGAAGGCGGGGTAGGGGTCGGCCTAGGAAAGGTTGGAGGGAGGGAGTAAAGGAAGTTTTGTGTGCGAGGGGCTTGGACTTCCAGCAAGCATGTGTGAGCGTATTTGATAGGAGTGAATGGAGGCATATGGTTTTTAATACTTGACGTGCTGTTGGAGTGTGAGCAAAGTAACATTTATGAAGGGATTCAGGGAAACTGGCAGGCCAGACTTGAGTTCTGGAGATGGGAAGTACAGTGCCGGCACTCTGAAGGAGGGGTGTTTATGTTGCAGTTTTATAACTGTAGTGTAAAGCACCCTTCTGGCAAGACAGTGATGGAGTGAATGATGATGAAAGTTTTTCTTTTTCGGGCCACCCTGCCTTGGTGGGAATCGGCCGATGTGTTAATAAAATATATATATATATATATATATATATATATATATATATATATATATATATATATATATATATATATATATATATATATATTTACTTTTACTTAAGTTGCATCACTTACTAATTCCTCCTCTAATTCATTCCATGATCAGCCACTAAATTTAAGAAGAATTTTTTTTATATTTTTCCCTTTTCTATTGTTTACTCAATTTTGCAAATGTGGCATCTTTTTATCTCAGTTACAGATACTGAGAAATGTTTTTGATCTTTTTCAACTTGGAACAAGTCGGTCCGAAACGTTATCAGTTTCATTCTATGCGCGGGTTATTAGTGTATTGTTCCAGTAACGGTAATGCGCCTTTTAATACACTTTAGGTCTTTTCAAGACCATAAATGTAGTTATCATGTCTTCTCTCTTCCTTTTATCAGCCTACATGAGCATCCGTAATATTTTCAACGTCTCATTACAGTTGTTATTGTTCAACTTTGGCAGTTTTTTGAAGCTATTCTTTGAACAATTTCAAATTTATCTATTTTTTTCAGTTGTGCGCCAAACAACCGCTGCATATTCCAATTTTAATAACAATTCACCATCAACATATATAAAAGTTAGTTTATAGTTTGCCAGTTTAGCATTTGAGATTCTCACAATTTTATTTACATGATCTTTCTGATACAATATTGTCTTAATAATAACTCCCCCGTCTATTTCATTTCCTTTCCTGACACTTTCAATAAACAACCTAGTGGGTGTAGTTCAAACCTAGGTGGGCCAACTTTACTTTCTCCAGTTTTCATTAAGTGACAATAATCTGCACTAAATGTTGTCCTTCTTCTGTCACTCCATGTGCTCAATTTATCCAGATCTTCTTGTAAATATTTACAGATATTTTCATTATTTTTACATAAGATTTTTGCATCATCTGCAAACATTCTCAAACATTTTTTTTTATTCCTTCTGGTAGATCAGTGGTCACGTGTGGTCATACCTGTCCTAAGCTGTCTGGGAATTAGCGTGGGGTGATACCGAGCACATGGCTCACTGCAGTGTTTTAGAATCTCAGGTTGAAGTGTTGAAGAAGGAGGTTCTACTACTTCAGGAGGAAAATAGGAGGCTGAAGCTTCGCCTAGATGGGTGTGGGAGTGAGTGTGAGATGGTTGGAGCTGGTAAGGAGGAAATGGTTACCAACAGTGAAAGTGGCAGCCGCTTTAAGTGGCAAGTGGTTCACAATTCAGGAAGAAGGAAGATAAAGAAGGTTAACAAAGAAGATGTGAAGGTAGGAAATCGATTCTCTGTTCTCCAGGACGAGTGTACTCCAGTGGTTAGTGAGTGGCGAGTGGTACCCAGTAATGGGAGGAGCATCAAAATAAGGAAAGTTAAGAGAGAAGATTTGAAGGTAGGAAATAGCTTCTCTGTTATTCAGGATGAGTGTACTCCAGTGGGCAGTGAAGGTAAAGGTACTACTTCCCCTGCTAATAAAGGTAAGAGAATTCTTGTGGTAGGTGACTCACAGGTAAGATATATGGACCGTGCTTTCTGTAATAGGAATAGGGAGGTGAGAGAGAGGGTGTGCTTCCCTGGAGCTGGTGTTGGTGACATAGTCAACAGGTTGGATAATATCATGTCAGGTAATGGGAACAAACCCATTATCTGTCTCAGTGCTGGTGGAAATGATATTGGGAAGGGTAGGAGAGAAGAGCTGCTGGATAAGTACAGGTCAGCTATAGAGCTAATCAAGTCTAAGGGAGGGATCCCAATTATATGTAGCATCTTGCCTAGAAGGAGAGTGGGAAATGAATGGTTGTCTAGGGCAATTGGTGTAAATTGCTGGCTAGACAGATACTGCAAGGAACTTGCAGTCCCATTCATTGACAACTGGGACAACTTTTATGGCAAACATGATATGTATGCAAGGGATGGGGTACATCTCTCTGGGACAGGGGTGGAAGCACTTGCCAACTCGATTGAGAGGGCCATTGCTGACATGCCTAGGATTTTAAACTGATAGAGGATAGAGGTATGGGTGTATGTGGGAAACAGTCAGTTTGCAACACTAGGGCTGAAAACAGTAAATTTATAAAAGAAATTCATCATAAATTTACAAATAAAGACAATGGATCAGGTCAGCAAACAAAGGGAGACAGTAGAGGGAAACAAGAGACTAGCTCCCTTAAGGTTTACTATACTAATAGCAGGAGTGTAAGAAATAAGATAGATGAGTTAAGATTAATTGCAAGTGCAGGAAACATAGATATTATTGCTATAACAGAGACCTGGCTCAATCTGAAAGATAGAGAGTTGCCTTCTGAATGTCACATACAAGGCTATAAATTATTCCATACTGATAGGGTCAACAGGAAGGGTGGTGGAGTAGCGATGTATGTCAGAGACAATTTAAATTGTTGTGTTAGACAAGATATAAAATTAGAAGCGTCAGCCACTGAATCTGTTTGGTTACAGCTTCTTGAAGGCCGTGTAAAACTTATTTTGGGTGTGATTTACAGGCCCCCAAATCTTGATAGGGAGTGCAGTAAACTTCTATGGGATGAAATTCGTAAGGCATCTACACATGAAAATGTTGTGCTAATGGGAGATTTCAACTTTAGACAAATTGACTGGAGCAATTTGACAGGAAATTTAGAGTCAAGTGACTTTCTTGATACGATTCAGGATTGTTTTTTGAAACAGTTGGTGACAGAACCAACTAGAGGAAATAACCTGCTAGACTTGGTTCTTGCAAGCAGGGAATCGCTAATTAATAATCTTGAGGTTAATGATGAGCTTGGGGAAAGTGATCACAAATCACTCAGTTTTAATATATCATGGAATTACCCTAATAATGACAATCAAGTCTCTGTCCCTGACTTCCGCCTGGCTGATTTCATAGGACTGAAAAATTACCTGGGTGGGCTGAACTGGAATGACCTGACAGTGGGTCAGGTAGGTGGTGATTGCCAATATGACGTTTTCCAGAGAATAGTTCTAGCTGCTCAGACAACTTATGTTCCTAATAGGAAATCAGATCAAACAAAAATGATCCTAAATGGATGAACAATAGATTAAAACATCTCATTGGTCAAAAGAGAGGCATATATAGGCGAATCAAAAGAGGAGAGGGGCAATTAAGTAATCAATATATTCAGTTAAAGAGAGAAATAAAAAGGGAATAAGAAAAGCAAAAACAGACTATGAGGTTAAAGTTGCAAGAGAATCGAAAACTAACCCAAAAGGATTTTTCAGGTATACAGAAGTAAGATTAGGGACAAGATAGGCCCACTCAAAAGTTACTCAGGTCAGCTCACCGTCAGTGATAAGGAAATGTGTAGAATTTTTAACACTTACTTCCTCTCAGTTTTTACACAGGAAGATACTAGCGATATTCCAGAAATAATAAATTATGTAGACCAGGACGATAGTAAACTATGCACGATCAGGGTCACAAGTGACATGGTCCTTAGACAAATAGATAAATTAAAACCTAACAAATCCCCAGGCCCTGATGAACTGTATGCAAGGGTTCTAAAGGAATGTAAAGAGGAGCTTAGCAAACCTATGGCTAATCTTTTCAACATATCACTGCAAACTGGCATGGTGCCAGATAAGTGGAAAATTGCAAATGTAATACCTATTTTCAAAGCAGGAGACAGGTCCTTAGCTTCGAACTATAGACCAATAAGCCTAACCTCCATAGTGGGAAAATTTATGGAATCAATAATTGCCGAGGCAATTCGCAGCCATCTTGAAAAGCATAAATTAATCAACGAATCTCAGCACGGTTTTACAAAAGGGCGTTCCTGCCTTACAAATTTAATAACTTTTTTCACTAAGGTATTTGAGGAGGTAGATCATGGTAATGAATATGATATTGCGTATATGGACTTCAGTAAGGCTTTTGATAGAGTCCCACATCAGAGACTATTGAGGAAAATTAAGGCACACGGAATAGGAGGAGAAATTTTTTCCTGGATAGAGGCATGGTTGACAAATAGGCAGCAGAGAGTTTGCATAAATGGGGAGAAATCAGAGTGTGGAAGCGTCACAAGTGGTGTTCCACAGGGGTCAGTATTGGGACCCTTGTTGTTCACAATCTACATAAACGACATAGATGAGGGAATAAATAGCGACATAAGCAAGTTTGCCGATGACACCAAAATAGGCCGTACAATTCATTCAAACGAGGACATTAGAGCACTCCAGGAAGATTTGAATAGACTGATGCAGTGGTCGGAGAAGTGGCAGATGCAGTTTAATATAGATAAATGCAAAGTTCTAAATATTGGACAGGACAATAACCATGCCACATATAAACTAAATCATGTAGACAGGACTCGCAGCAATGGTTTCAAGTTGGAAAAGTTCAGATTCAGGAAGGATATAGGAAAGCACTGGTTTGGTAATAGAGTTGTGGATGAGTGGAACAAACTCCCGAGTACCGTCATAGATGCTAAGACGTTGTGTAGTTTTAAAAATAGGTTAGATAAATACATGAGTGGGTGTGGATGGGTGTGAGCTTGTACTAGGTCAGATGCAGTGCTCCTTCCTTAAGTGAATGTAACCTGACCTGTACTAATTCCTTAAGTGGAAGTGACCTGACCAGGTGGTCGGCTGGACAATTATATGAGTGGGTGCGGTTGGGTGTGAATTGGTCCTGACTAGGTTGTGCTACTAGGTCAGATGCAGTGCTCCTTCCTTAAGTGAATGTAACCTGACCTGGCTGGGTCGGGGCATTGGCTTAAGCCGTTGGAGATTTGGACCTGCCTCGCATGGGCCAGTGGGCCTGCTGCAGTGTTCCTTCTTTCTTATGTTCTTATGTTCTTAATACTACTGATTGCGAAAAGGATTTAGGAGTTCTGGTTAGCAGTAATCTAAAACCAAGACAGCAGTGCATAAGTGTTCGCAATAAAGCAAACAGAATCCTTGGCTTCATATCAAGAAGCATAAATAATAGGAGTCCTCAGGTTGTTCTTCAACTCTATATATCCTTGGTTAGGCCTCATCTAGATTATGTTGCACAGTTTTGGTCACCGTATTACAGAATGGATATAAATGCTCTGGAAAACGTACAAAGGAGGATGACTAAGTTGATTCCATGTATCAGAAATCTTCCCTATGAGGATAGACTGAGGGCCCTGAATCTGCACTCTCTAGAAAGGCGTAGAATTAGGGGGGATATGATTGAGGTATATAAATGGAAAACAGGAATAAATAAAGGGGATGTAAATAGCGTGCTAAAAATATCTTGTATTGACAGGACTCGAAGCAATGGCTTTAAGTTGGATAAATTCAGATTCAGAAGGGATATAGGAAAGTATTGGTTTGGTAATAGAGTTGTCGATGAGTGGAACAAACTCCCGAGTACAGTTATAGAGGCTAAAACGTTGTGTAGTTTTAAAAATAGGCTAGATAAATATATGAGTGGGTGCGGGTGGGTGTGAGTTGTACCTGACTAGTTTGTGCTACTAGGTCAGATGCCGTGCTCCTTCCTTAAGTGAATGTAACCTGACCTGGCTGGGTCGGGGCATTGGCTTATGCCGGTGGGAGACTTGGACCTGCCTCGCATGGGCCAGTAGGCCTGCTGCAGTGTTCCTTCTTTCTTATGTTCTTATGTTCTTATCACTTGTGTAAGTTAGAAACATTACTTGGCGAGTGCTGAACTTTGTGGCAGCCATCTTGTGATATGTATCCCAAAGCAGACAATTTTTATCTTATGACTGTTCAGTTTAAATCTATTTTCATACACATTACTCAACTCTTTGTACAAATTACTTTTATCTGTTCCTGTAGTATATTTTTCCTATTTAATTAGTCTAAAAGCTGTTTTAAGGCAATATAATTCCCATTCTTACAATCTAATCGTTCATATTTATAATTTTTTTTTTCCTAAGACACATTTCGCTGTATAAGTTATTTCCAATATTCTATGATTACTTTTTCCAAGTATTGATTGAGTATTGATTGATTATTGATTGAGTATTGATTGAGTATACACTAGTTCTATTATGGAAGGTGTGTGGCCTTGCCTCATTCTACTCATTTATATACTGATGCCTAAAAACATGCCATTAAACAGAGGAAATCTATTGAATACTTATTTACAATTCCTGCTTCTTAGGTTGCCCAATTTCTTTCTTTCTTATAGTGAAGATCTCAAAGCACAAAATATTTTTCCCGTTCACTATATGCATTTACTGTTACAAGTTTCTTATCTTTATTTCGTACTAATTTTTCTCAAATTTAAACAATTTCAGTATTTCGGATTTCAATTTCCATAACTTAAAGATAATCTTTTAGCAATATTGTCAATCCTCTTCCTTCCATCCCTACTCTCACTCTTCTCCACACTGAGTAATTCCAGTTAAATTCAGCCTCATTAACAATATGCTTTTCCAATTTGCTTTTATTTAGAGAAATTATATCAGGTTTATTTTTATTAATATTATCCCTAACTTCAAATCTTTTTGAGATTACTCCATCTATACAAGTACATAATTTCTTCAGAATGAATTATTGTCACTGTTGCCCCGTTTTCCTTTGTTTTTTACCTAATTTTCATCTATCCTCTTGTGCTTTCTTTCAAATTTTTTTGTTGGTTTTGTATCAGTTACTATGTAAAATCAATTAATTTTCTTCATTTTTCTCCCCTCGTTCAACTTTTAAGCAGTATTTATGAAATATCTTATTTTCACCTGATCCTATTCTGATAGATCCTCTCTAATTTGAATATCCTTATAACCCATAATTCCCTGATGTTCCTAGGCTTTTCTTGAAGTTTCATCCTTATGCTTAATATATATATACTTATTATTTTAGTGGCCTATGCTTTCCTTTGTCACCTTTGCCAATACGCTTATATACCACAATACGTTCTTTAAAGGTGAAATCCAGAATGAATTTTGTCATCTCAATGTGATGTTATTCCTTTTTTACTCTCTCTGTGAGTTTATGTCCTTTTCATCACAGCCAAAAATAATAATTATAATTCCTGTCAACAGCATCTCTCAATAACATAGTGTTATTTCCAATTTCCAATTTAATTTCTTGATTAATATTGGCTCTAGAAGTGAATTTCTCATATAATACACCCTGGTGTTCAATCTCTATCTTTTCTCTTTTAAATTTTGCAAAAGAATCCTGTATTATTCTTAGTTTTTTCCTGTATATCTTCCAATTTAATTTGATACTCCATTTAATCTTTAATTTCCTTCTCAATAGTCTTATTTATAGATAATTCCTGATCTATCATCTCTCTTTTCTGCATTATTTAGGTTAGCTCACCCTAATATCTTACGGATATGCTCTTATGTCTTTAAAACTTTTATTTATTTTTTACAGTTATATATTGTTAACGATAACAACAACAATAGTAATGGCCATAATTATATTATTATAATTATTATGTTGGTGGATTACCTAAAGTTTACCTGGAGGGGGTTTCGGGGGACAACGCCCCCGCGACCTTACTCTTATCCTCCGTGGTAACTCGATAACAATAACAACAACAATAACAATAATACAATTAATCTGATTTCAGGATGAATAAAATTAACACATATAAATAACAACAACAACAATAATAATAATAATAATAATAATAATAATAATAATAATAATAATAATAATAATAATAATAATAATAATAATAATAATAAAATAAAAATATTTATAACTTTCTTTAAAGAGAATAAAATAAATCGCTGAAGTAAATATTACCTGGGAATTTTCCTGTCTACTTTATCTAAGCTGGAAAATACAATCTTAAACCGAAAATATATCTACAAGTTTATTACGAGGAACAAAGAACCTTTACCTTTCACGACAAAAACATAACACTGTAATGGTGCTCATTTAATCTTTAACAACAAAAACAGAGCACGGGTATAAAACTTGGCAGAATTATCTTCCACCCTAGAAAACGGCAAGAATTATCTTTTGAGTTTACCATGGTACATACTGTCCTTCACAGAAAAATCGAAGAATTTAATTCCAGTGTGTCAGTATAATTATTCACATTCAGAGAGAAATAATGGAAGCACACCTATTACCCACAGGTATATATATATATATATATATATATATATATATATATATATATATATATATATATATTATATATAATATTATATTTATTTTGTGTGTTGTGTGTGTTGTGTGTTTGTGTGTGTGTGTGTGTTTGTGTGTTGTGTGTGTGTGTGTGTGTGTGTGTGTGTGTGTGTGTGTGTGTGTGTGTGTGTGTGTGTGTGTGTGTGTGTGTGTATTTTATTATTAACGCATTGACCGTTTCCCACCAAGGTAGGTTGGCCCGAAAAAGAAAAACTTTCACCATCATCCACTCCATCACTGTCTTGCCAGAGGCGTGATTACACTACAGTTATAAAATTGCAACATTATCACCCCTCCTTCAGAGTGTAGACACTGTACTTCCCAACTCCAGGACTCAAGTCCGGCCTGCCGGGTTACCGGAATCCATTCATAAATTATACCTTGCTCACACTCCAACAGCACATCAAGTCCTAAAAACCATTTGTCAACATTCGCTCCTATCTAACACGTTCACCCATGATTTTTGGAATGCCAAGCCCCTCGTACATTCCCCTCTTTACTTTCATGGATAAAGTTCTTTGTCTCCACAAACTCGTCAGTGCACCACTCACCTTTTTCCTCTCGTCATTTCTATGATTCACCTCATCCTTCATAGACCCATCTGCTGACACATCCACTCCCAAATATTTGAACACATTCACCTCCTCCATACTCTCTCCCTCCAATCTGATATCAAATCCTTCGTTACCTAATTTTTTTGTTATCCTCATCACCTTACTCTTTCCTATATTCACTTTTAATTTCCTTCTTTTACATACCCTACCAAACTCATCCACCAACCTCTGCAACTTCTCTTCAGAATCCCCCAAAAAGCACAGTGTCATCAGCAAAGAGCAACTGTGACCACTCCCACTTTGTATTAGATTCTTCTTTATTAACCCCACACATCTTGAAAACACCCGAGCATTCACTTCTCTTACAACTCCATCTATAAATATTCTGAACAACCATGGTGACATCACATATCCTTGTCTAAGGCCTACTTTTACTGGTAAATAATCTCCCTCTCTCCTACATACTCTAACCTAAGCCTCACTATCCTCGTAAAAACTCTTCACTGATTTCAATAACCTACCTCCTATTTCATACATTTGCAACATCTGCCACATTGCCTCCCTATCCACCCTGTTATACGCATCTTCCAAATCCATATATGCCACAAAAACCTTTTTACCTTTATCTATATACTATTCACCTATATGTATCACTGTAAACACTTGGTCTACACACTCCCTACACTTCCTAAAGCCTCCTTGTTCATCTGCTATCCTACTTTCCGTCTTATTCTTAATCTTTCAATAACAACTCCACCATACACTTTACAAGGTATACTCCACAGAAGTATTCCTCTATAATTTGTGCACTCTCTTTTGTGCCTTTTGCCTTTATACAAAGAAACTATGCAGCTCCCTGCCAATACCTAGGTACCTTACCCTCTTCCATACATTTATTAAATAAAAGCAGCAACCACTCCACTATTTCGTCACTGATCACTCGTTTCTTCCCCCGTCCATTGTAGTGCCTTCCGTGTTATTCATGTGTGTGTGTGTATGTACTCACCTAGTTGTGATTGCAGGGGTCAATTCATAGCTCCTGGCCCCGCCTCTTCACTGGCCGCTACTGGGTCACTCTCCCTGCGCCATGAGCTTTATCATACCTCTTCTTAAAGCTATGTATGGAACCTGCCTCCACTACATCGCTTCCGACCACTCTGTGACTAAAGAAATACTTCCTAACATCTCTGTGATTCATCTGAGTTATCAACTTCCAACTGTGTCCCCTTGTTGCTGTGTCCCATCTCTGGAACATTCTGTCTTTGTCCACCTTGTCAATTCCTCTCAGTATCTTATAAGTCGTTATAATGTCCCCCCTATCTCTCTTGTCCTCCAGTGTCGTCAGGTCGATTTCCCTTAACCTTTCCTCGTAGGACATACCCCTTAGCTCCGGGACTAGTTTTGTTGCAAAGATTTGCACTTTCTCTAGCTTCTTTACGTTCTTGGCTAGGTGTGGGTTCCAAACTGGTGCTGCATACTCCAGTATGGGCCTAACGTACACAGTGTACAGGGTCCTGAACGATTCTTTAAGATGTCGGAATGCTGTTCTTAGGTTTGCTAGGCGCCCGTATGCTGCAGCAGTTATTTGGTTGATGTGCGCCTCAGGAGATGTGCCTGGTGTTATACTCACCCCAAGATCTTTTTCCTTGATTGAGGTTTGTAGTCTCTGACTTCCTAGACTGTACTCCGTCTGCGGTCTTCTTTGCCCCTTCCCAATCTTCATGACTTTGCACTTGGTGGGGTTGAACTCCAGGAGCCAATTGCTGGACCAGGCTTGCAGCATGTCCAGATCCCTTTGTAGTTCTGCCTGGTCCTCGTCCGAATGAATTCTTCTCATCAACTTCACATCATCTGCAAACAGGGACACTTCGGAGTCTATTACTTCCGTCATGTTCACAAATACCAGAAACAGCACGTGTGTGTGTGTGTGTGTGTGTGCGCGCGCGCGTGTGTGTGTGTGTGTTGTGTGCGTGTGATGTGTGCGTGTGTTTTGTGCGTGTGTTGTGTGCTTGTGTATGTGCGTGTGCGTGTGTGTGTGTGTGTGTGTGTGTGTGTGTGTGTGTGTGTGTGTGTGTGTGTGTCTGTCTGTCTGTCTGTCTCTGTTTGTCTGTGTCTGTGTGTCTATGTCTATTTTTCTATGTCTGTCTGTCTCTGTCTGTCTATGTCTGTCTGTCTGTATGTGTCATTCTGTCTGTGTTTTTGCTCTGCTTGCAAGCCGAGAAACACTGCCATTTTTTAATTATGTCTTATGCTGGATTATTACTTCCTCGTGAATATAACAATTGCAATAATGGTAATAATAATAATCATAGACAACAGCAAAAAAACACCAACAATAATAATGCCATTAAATCTTAACTTCCTCAAAAACATTCTACATAGGTCAGTGAGTCACTTTGCAACACGAAATGCATGTTGCAGCAACCTGGAAGCCTCAACAAAGAGCTCCTTAGCATTGTCTTTAGTTCATCACTTAAGAACATAGGTATGGAGAAATATTGCAACTGGCCTACTGGCCCAAACTAGGCAGGTCATTCCCTGAAGCAACCATTGCCATCCACCCAACTGTCCAGACTTTTCCCGAATCTTCCCAAGAACCTGTGCAATATGAATCAATTGTTTTGAGATGTGTTCTCCATTGCTTGACTTCCATCACCGGTGATTCTAGAGCAGAAAATACTAAGTCAAGCCTGTGAGTTACGTATCATACAAAAAATTAATTTCTTTTTAGATGGACTGGTACTTTCCAGGAGTCCAAACTTTATCATTGGGCATCTCTGATATTTTGAATAAATAAAAGATAACTGCAAGTCACAATCTTGAAAATTTATCTATTTAACCAGTTTCCCTAGAATGATGTATAACACCTCCTTTTTAAGGCGCTTAAGGGCAAGAAAAATCCTTTCCGAAGACATTTTTTTTTAATTCATGGTTAAGATCATGTGCAAGAAGTCAGTTTAGGGTTAAATTTAACCTATCAGTGGAATATGAACGTTAAATTCTTCAAAATTATCATTTATTTTATTCGTGTCAGGAAAAAAATATTTATTTAAATTTCAAATATTTGAGAAAATTATTAACGAGTGATTTCTGAAACAATTACTTATTATATAATGCATTCAGTTTAAGCTTATATGGTTATCAAGGAATAATGACCTTTTCCTAAATTCATTCACAAGGCGTTAGGTCTTCTCTTTTGCCCCCCGCTTCCCCTTCCTTCCTCTTCCTCCTCCGCACCCTTCATCTTGGCACTCTCCTTATCTCCAGACTGAGCCTCATCTCTCTTAGTATAAAGAATGCAACAGTTATCTTCACCAGAGCAGTTGTAGTATGACGTGCTTGAAACATGTTTTCTGCGTCAGCCAGCTCTGGCGGAACTGAGTAACTCTCAACAATAACAGAAGTCAGTAAACCCTCTCGGATCTTCCATGCCAGGTGAGCGATATATACAGACTCATCGGGCAGGGGTTGCTGCTCTGATAATTATCAGAGCATGGTTTGCAGATGGACCAGCAACACACGCAGGACCAGGCGGTTCGTTGTTAGAGGCAGGTCAATGATTTTGGAATTTTTATTCTTGGTCAAGTGTGAAGCTCAGAGATTTATTGGTTTTCTCCGTCTGCTGACCATACAGAGCGATGGAGGTTTTTAAGGAAAATCGGCCTGACAACACTGGAGGACAGGGGGGTTAGGGGAGACATGATAACGACATACAAAATACTGCGTGGATTAGACAAGATGGCTAAAAGATGCACTGCTGTAGAAATGCCAAATCTGCGAAAACATTGACTGCCTATGGACCCTCTTGCAGTGGTGAAGAATTTACATTTTATTGGAGGCTGGAAGTGACTGTTCCCTTTCAGTGTTTTGTTGACAACACTGCGTTACTAGCACACTCCAGCTGACCCCTCTCCTGCCTTCCCCCCCAAACAAGGTCTCAGCAACTCACCTTGTTCATACAAGCTGGCAGAGAGAGAGAGAGAGAGAGAGAGAGAGAGAGAGAGAGAGAGAGAGAGAGAGAGAGAGAGAGAGAGAGAGAGAGAGAGAGAGAGAGGAACAAAAGAACGAACAATTCGTAATAAGTTCTCGCAATAATTATTTCCCACTTGCATAAAATCTGTAACTTATCGATCACTTTTGGTTCGATCCAGGAAACAAATTGTTTCACATATGTATCCCTACTTTCTTCAGCATTTTTTGTGTGTATACTCACCTAATTGTGGTTGCAAGGACCGATTCATAGCGCTTAGTCCCGCCTCTTCACTGATCGCTACTAGATCCACTCTCTTTCTGCTCAATCAGCTTTTTCGTACCTGTTCTTAAAGCTATGTATGGTGTCAGTAGTGTGTCACTGATTACCTGTATTACTTGTGTAGTATATATAGATAGTACCAGCTATATTGTTGTTAGGCTCCCTATCTAGCCGTAACGTCACGAGTCCCGCTCATGTGAGCGTGGGGCCCCAGGCATACCCTCTCAGTTCCTGTTACGCCAGACTAGAGAAGGCATAGGCTGCTGGGCTCCCCTCATAGACTATCAATATAAGTTACGAACCGACCTTGTGTGTATTACTTCCACCGTCCATATCTCCAGAACACCCACCCAACAGATGGTGGAAGCAGTGCGCGCGTAATTCTGACGATTACGGTGATTTTAGAAGATAAACTCTACCAAGCCGACCGACATTTTGTGTGTGACCGCGCATGTAGGCCTAGAGACGCCAGCTACCAACCGCATGCCTAGCCAAGCCAGCATTCTCCAGTCTGTCTACACAATTTCCTGGTCAGTTTTGTGCCTTATCTGTTATTTGCTAACCTTCGAGGAGTTGATCCGGGTTTTATAAATTAAGCCAAACCAGATAAGCCAGTCGGTGGGGGAGAGCCCTAAGCCAACCAGCCGCCTAAATCCTAAGCCAGCCTAGCCTTCCAAGCCAGCTTCCCAACCTGCTGTGCGCATTGTTACAAGACTTCAAGCCATCCTAGCCAGTGCAAAGGGCTTAAGCCAGCAAGCCAACCCAGCTGATTGAGAGAAATAGCCCAAGCAAGTCACGTTGAGTTCTGCCTTCACTATCGCCTTGTGCTACCAGTTTAAGTTCTCCTGAGTGCTAATACCATCCCTGTGGTATATTGTGGTTTACCAAGCCAGGCGGCTTAAAATCACGTGAGTAGTGTGGGTGCCAGCCACTCACTAAGCGGTATATTCAGTCCGCTCAGCCACTCAACAAGTGCTGTGACAATATATATATATATATATATATATATATATATATATATATATATATATATATATACACGATGGGGTCCACCTCTGGTACAAATTGTGGGACCCATAGCCTCGGAGAAGTGGATAAAAAGGCTTCAAGGAAGAATATTTGGATTTCTTCCTGATGCCATTTGAATATTCCACTTCTCCTACCACCCCATCTTTTAATTTTTTTTTTACCAATAGGTATGTTTTATTACATAATATGGTACAAAAGATTTGAGAGATACATTGTTGATATAAAGATGGCATATACAGTACACGAGGTGAGAGATACATGTCTAGTACATATTGTTACATCTTTGTCACTGATTATAATGCGAAAATCTCATCCAGCTCTTCCGAGCTGGTGCGCGTGCCCAGAATACAGCATGCATTACCCTCTGAACAGCAGCGCTGAGTCGCTGGAACAGAAAACTAGCTGCCCTGGGATCCCTAGTTACCCTGTTGAGTCTTTTGCCCAGCTCCTTGAGGAACTTAGATGCACTCTTTCCCCATGAGCCAAGGGTCTCTGAGCCTATGGGAACAAACATATAATGATGGGCAAGTTCTCCATATTTTCTCGACTTCTGGGACTCCCTGAAGGTGGCAGCAGCCCCTCCTTCCTCCCTGGTGTACTGGAGATAGGTATCAGCCAAGGTAGATGCACATGTGTAGTCCCACACCACCTGCTTGCCGTCTGTCCAGGCTTGAAGGGTGATACCATCTGGACGCTTTTGGTTGCCATCAGATCTGCATAGTTGGGGTGGTTCCCTTACTGCTGGGCATCCGGCTGTTGTGAGGCTCCTCTTGATAATGTTATTAACCTCTTCATGTCTTGCAATCTTTCCCTCGGATTTACGACACACAAGACCATGGTACCCGAATCGGTCTGCTGCTTCACTGCCACAAATACACCTGTGTTCGGCGAGAATAGGGGCGGCAAGTCGAAGGGCAACACCAATGCGGATGGTCTGTGGGTCGAGGCGTGTGCCAAGGCTGGAGTTGGGAACAGCCAAAGAAAGTCCCCTGCATGAGGAGCTCTCACTGCAAGTAGGCGGGCTCTATCCTTCCCTGACACACTCTGAAGCATTGCTGAGGCTATATTCTCTACTATTGGGCCATCCCAGTGCGACTGTTTGTAGTTGTTGGGGGAGCAGGCCTGGTTTCAGAGCCTGTTAGGTTATCCCAGATCCTGGCTCCATCAACGAACTTTTGGTCATGGATTCCAATCGTGTCCCTAAGATGTTCAGGGAGAATTGCTGCTACAAGCCCTCTGGATGCAATGCATGAAGACAGGAAAGCAGGTAGAGCAATCTGAGATGACTTGCGGACACCAATGCCTCCTAGTCTGACTGGGAGTGTAGCTTGGTCCCACTGCCCATCTTCTAGAGTAAGGTTAAGTACTTTAGTAAAGATCTGCCTCAGGATACTGTCATATTCGTGCAGTATAGGATTATCATATGAAGGAGCACATCTTAGGAAATATGTCAACCTGGGCAGACTCAAGCATTTTGTGAGGAGGTACAAGGCAAATATATATATATATATATATATATATATATATATATATATATATATATATATATATATATATATATATATATATATATATATATATATATATATATATATCTGTAGTGAATTTCTTTGTTATTCAGAGACTTGTGTTATGTTCAGACTCATTGTTCAGTGTTTACCATTTGCGATATATTTTAGTATTATTCTCGCTTATTCATGTATTTCAATTTATATATATGTTGTGCTGTGTTATTCTCTTCACCTGAAGTAAGTGCCATTTTCTGTGTTGTGTGCATTATTGTACTCAATATGTTTTTGTTTCAGTCATTTGTTCCTTGTGAACTGATTTATTGACTATTTTTACCTGTGTTCTCAAGTGTTGTACTATCTGCCTTAATTTCATTATTTTGTGATATTTTCCATATTTTATTCTCTTGTGTCTTACATTATTTTCATAGCATTTTTATTGTGTTTTCCTGTTATTATTCTTGTGTTGATTCAGTAACTACACTTTTCCCAGTATACTAAATTACCAATTTATTTCAGTGTGTACCATTTATTGTGCTCCATTATTTTTATATATCAAGTGTCTCACCTGCTTTAACTTTCCGCAGACTATTGTACTATTATCTTGTGTGCAAGTAAGAAATATATTTGCATTTTTGTCAAATATTACGATAATGTTTATAAATAATAGGCGATGTTAGTCTAGGGGATTTTCATAGAGAATCATACTCCAGTTATATTGTAATAAGGAATCATACTCCAGTTATATTGTAATAAGGAATCATACTCCAGTTATATTGTAATAAGGAATCATTTCTGA
>WNWK01019401.1:0-29304 GCA_009830355.1 Cherax destructor
CATTTTGTGCTTTCAGGTGGTGGGTTTGACTGACTGGTTCAGGTGGTGGGTTTAGCTGGTTCAGGTGGTGTTTTTTTTTTTATTTTATTAAAATAAACCTGTACAAAACAATGCATATAAACAATAAGCTGATCATGTGTAAACTACACAGCTACAATTCATGAATAATATATAACGTCACTAGGCAAAACACGCCGTGACTCTTCATAAGCCTCCATACTACATACATTTACAATAACAGCATGACAATAAAGTATCACTTACATTCGATAAATGAATATACCACCCTATGCGACAACATAACACATTGGCATCCACCAGTTATTATTCTGCATATAACAGATAGCACCAAATCAAGACACCTCTTAAACAACAATACAAGCACCCAGAACATCACCACATATCCACAACCACCACCCAAATCCCCGATAAAAGATCTCATGCCGATCTTTCAAGACCCCTCCTCGCACTATACCATTTTGTTTTTATATTCCATGAAAACACACCAATACAAAACAATGCATATCAACACTATGCTGGACATGTGTAGACTACACGTCAACATACACTTACAATAACCATCTATATATACATACCTAACCACATCATAGACAATGTACATGAACAACAGATTATAGCGAATCATATACATTATAAATCAGGACACATAAGGTGTAATCGCATAAAACATTTTACAAATAACATAACCACCAAAAACTACCACAACATTAATACATATATCCTATAATTCCATAACTACTCTGTTGACTGGTATCCTCACCATGAGGACAGTACATAGTCGTATCCCATCATACCATCCAATAGACTCCAAACAGACCTCACACCCGTACATGAACAGTATGAAGTAACCAATACATGAATAATATAGAATGTCACTAGGCAAAAAGTTTAGTGACTACTCTTAAGCCACCACATACAACATTCATTTACTTTAACATAATATGACAACATAATATCAATTCATACAACCACAAAAAAAAAGAAACACCGCACCATAATAGGCAAACCTTCACATATCCCCTGAACCCATATTAACCATATGTCGATGTCACAGTATCAACCAGTCTATACAACCTATACTTCATTAATCTACCTTACGTCAGTCGTCACCCACTCGTGCAAATTACACTCAAGTCTACCGTCTCCTCTACTGCTGTCCCTCCCAACAAACTAATAATTAAACTAATCATTACGCCCCAACCCCCACACTAACCCACAAAATATCCTAACCTAATACCTAATAAACCCCCCCCCAAAATACCGATGTCCAGCCCCCCTTACAATCTACACACCTACGCCCCCAACAGGTCTCTTAACGACATATCTCTGTATAACTCCGAAAATACCCGCTCCCATCTACCTCCATACACACACCTATTTCGATTCCTAGTAGCTATCATACTCCCAGCCAGCGCCGCAATACGCTCCCTCCCAACCGTGGTTTTCATTCGCCATGAAACACACACAAAATCAACCATAATATGCATCAAGCCCCACCTCACCTGCGCACTCATACCACCTATATCCAAACTAATCGCCCTCAACACAGACACCCCCCCACCACCAAATTTCCTCAATACCCTACCCATCCATTCCCTTACTGAACCCAAATACTCACAAAAATAAATAACATGCAAACCAGTCTCCTGCTGTCCACATCTCTCACAACCCCCATCCCTCACTATACCCATCCTGAACAAAACCTCCTTCGAGGCCACCGCCCTTTGTAAGAATCTATACATCAATTCCCTATCCCTAGCCTTTAGCAACAGGCCCTTAAACCCCTTCCAAATATTACACCAGTCATAAATAGGATATTCCCCAACACCTTCCACCACACATTCACCCCACCCCAATATTTCCAACTTCCCTGACTTCAAGGTATGTGCTTTTTCAACCACCATCATATTCCTCAATAGGTCCCAACACTTTTCCAACATTCTCCCACTCCACCATCTACCTACTTCTTCCGCTATCATACTCTCCCTACCCTCCACTACCCCACACCATCGAATAACACACCTTTTCACATACATACATATCACCCTCCGCTCTAGTGCTATCAACCCCAATCCTCCTTTCCCTACCCTATTGCGAACTACCTCCTTTCTTACCCAAGGTTTCCCATACGCCCAAATATAACGCACAACCCTACTCTCCAGCTCCCTAACATCCTCCAGCCGTAACGGATAAACAACAGTCACATGCCAAATCTTACTATATATTAACATATTCACAGCAATTACTCTGATGCAAAGTTAAATCCCCCGATCTCCAACCCTTCATCCTATCAATCGCCTTCCTCACAACCCCTCCAGAATTCACCCCACACGCCACTACCTCATCCCTCATATATAATATGCCACAAATCTTAACGCTATCTACTGTTACCCACCCATACCTCTCCCCAAGCCTCCCCCCTACCCAATTACCTATCTCCAATAAACGAGTCTTAGCCCCATTTACTCTCATCCCAGTCGCTCTACAAAAAACCTCAATTAAGCATCCAACATATACCAATCCTTGCTCACTACCCACAAGCACAGTCATGTCATCCACATAACCTACAATTCCCCCATACCCTCCCACCCCCTCCCCTTCCCTCCCCACCACTCCTTCCCTCACCATTCCCCCACTCCCTCTCACCATCCTGTAAAAAGGATCCTGCATACATGCAAATAAACACTGTGAGAGAGGGCAGCCCTGCCGAATACCCTTCTCCATCAGTACTCTCGCCCCAATCCTACCATTCACCTGGACCCTCATACACGCCTTGTCATACATAGTCTGGACCCACCCCACCACCTCCTCTCCAAACCCCTGCATCCGCATTATCTCGTAAAGCACCTCCCTCTCCACACTATCATATGCCCTCCTCCAATCAATAGCTAACACACACCCTCCAACACTACTTCTAATATGCTCCTTTATCCTCTCATGACCCTCTATCATGCACCTCCCCGGTATCCCACACTGTCCCTTCTCTATCACTCTATTTAATACCCTCTTAAACCTATTTCCCAAAACCTTCGCAAAAATCTTGTAGTCAGCATTCATCATTGCCAACGGTCTATAATCACTCATCTTAACACCATTAACTCCTTCCTTAACCAGCACCACCACACCCATACACTGTTCATCACCCATACGTCCCTGTTCCTTCATTGCGTAAAAACAGCCACACCAAACACTCCCGCAACACATTCCAGTACACCCTATAGAATTCATTAACTATTCCATCAATACCCAGCGCCTTACCCTTACTCAGCCCGTCCACCGCCTCCCATACCTCAGCCTCCCCAATAGTACCCTCCATACCCTCCCTATCACTCTCCCCCACCACCGTACCTATACCCTCCATAAGCTGACACCTCTCCCTCACGCTCACTCCTCCAATACCTCCCAAACCATTTATCCATATATACGCCTATCGCCTCCATTGTCTGTAACCTCTGTCCCTGCACATAACTCTCAAAAGATTCTTCCACTTCCACACTACTAACAGTCATACCTTCCCTACATTTCCTACACCTACCCAGAACATATTTTGAGGGTTTGTCACCCCATAACACATCCTCCACACCTGCCCTTAACCTATAGGCATCAAACCTTTCATTCCTTAATTCCCTTAACCTGCTCTTCAATTCTCTTACCTCTCGTTCCATATGAGGACCATTCCTCTCGTAACACCTAGCCAGCAATCCCTCTATATAATTTTTGCAACCCATACAACCATCCCTGTTCCTCTCTACTCATTGCAATAAATTTTTTTAATGCCCACCTTCGCCACTGTTTCCCACCACTCAATGATACACCCCCCTCCCTCTATCCTAACCTTACCCTCCTTCCACAGCTGACTCCACCACTGCACAAAAGCCTCTTGCTTGTCCACCCCAATCAATAACTTTGCATTCAACTTCCAGTAACCCCTATGCCATTTAACCGCTCCCACCCAATTCGCATCCACCAATACACCCCTGTGATCAGAAAATCCAACATCAATCATTTGTACAGAATCAACCGTCACCAAATCCGAAACATACATCCTATCTAACTGCGCCGCATATTCCTTACGAAGATACGTATAATGCACTCTCTCCCAACCATCCACCACATCCTTTAATCCAACACAATTGAACACATCCCTCAATGATTCGAGCACACATCCCGCACCTTTTGGCTCCACATCCTTATGCCTGATAACACAGTTCCAATCCCCACCAACTATCGTTACACCTGGCAGACCACCCAATGCATACACCAAGTAGTCATTAACAAACTCATTCTTCACCCTCCTTGAAAATTCTGCCGGCATGTAAACACCCACAAAACATACTCTAATACCACTCCATTCACCATCCACTCTCACTATTCTCCCTTCACCACACTCCTCCCACGCCAACAATTGAAATGGGCTGGACATCTTTATCACAACCGCCACCCTCCCTTTTAACCTACATGATGATCCTGCATATACATCAAACCCATCCAAACGCAGGTCCCTGCCAATCCTATAATTATGTTCTTGCAAAAAACCTACCTCAACACCATATCGTCTCAACGTCACCTCAACCCACTTCTGCTTTACTTCCGCCCTCAAACCGTTCACGTTTAATGTTACACACCTGAATACGGCAATGAAGGTTTACCTCTCGACCTTACTGGATGCTTCATCTCCATGGGCCCCGAACCCTCTACCTTGATAACACCTTTCCCACCCTTTGGACCCTCTTTGAATTTCATTCCACCCTTACCCCTCTTCGACACATCCACTAAGGTCTTCTTACAGGATCTTTGTGCCGGTGTCAATATATCCTCACTGTCCGACGACGTCACAGACCTATTCCTAGATTCGCCCACCACTTCCATACCAAGACTACAGTCCATCTCATGCACCTCCACACTCACAACCTCACATTATAAACCCTTCTCGCACTCTTTATCCACTTCCACAGACCTCTCAACAACAAAATCTCCCGCCACATCAGGTATCACACTCAACACAGGCAATGACTCAGCTAGTATATCCTCCAGCACACCATCCAAGGATAAAGGTGGGCTGACCTCTTCGACTCCCCGCTCCCCCGCATCCTCAAGGTCGCATACCTCCGACACCACAGGAGGGAGGGTAACACACGTACCCACACTGCTCTCCACAATTTCACTCCACAATTTAGAGGAAGCTTCCTGCACGACCGGCCAAGCTTCCACCCCATCCACCATCCGAACAATTTCCTGTTGCTCATCCACATGCCCTTGCTGCTCCCTCTTAGGACAATTAACAGCCACATGCCCACAGGCACCACAAACTCTACATGTCCGTTGCTGACCCATATATGTCACATAAACCTGTGTCCTGAAGTCCGGCATCAGGACGTAAGACGGTATGGGCCTTCGTAGTGACATTTTTAAAGAGAAAGACCCTTCCATTAGTCCTTCAAGGGGGCCCGTATGAAACCTACCCACAACAGCAGAATGCACATTTTCATACTCCTTGAAGACTGCCATCAGATCCGTGGCATCTGCCTCGAAGGGTACATTTCGCACCCTCACCCAAGTGAAGGACCGGGAGACATCCCTCAACCTCACCTCCAAACTTGAATTCACGACACACACACGGTCTTGATATTCATCCTCAAGCCTCTCGTACCGGTGGGCCGACGCCAACTTGACGAATACCCGATTCATACCGTTGATGGCCACACCATACAAATCCTCAATATTCAGCTGGTAAACATCTTGTAGCACCATAGGCAAAACAGTGGCTGCCGTGCTCGGGCTTAATGCTCCTTTCACAATCTCCAGGCAGATTGTATTCACTCGTCGTCTAGCTGCGGCTGCCATATTGGTGAAAACAAAGTTTTGCGCTGTCACCACCATGAGGCAGAGCGTCAACACCCGCCCAGTATGACTGCTGGACAGGGAATGGTGGTGGGTTTGACTGACTGGTTCAGGTGGTGGGTTTGACTGACTGGTTCAGGTGGTGGGTTTGACTGACTGGTTCAGGTGGTGGGTTTGACTGACTGGTTCAGGTGGTGGGTTTGACTGACTGGTTCAGGTGGTGGGTTTGACTGACTGGTTCAGGTGGTGGGTTTGACTGACTGGTTCAGGTGGTGGGTTTGATGTGACAATAAATATGACTTTACATATTTCCAAAATATATGTTAGAATTACAACAGTAGGTAACTTTATATTGCTTACAATAAAAGTGCATAGTTATGCAAAGCAGTTTAAAAATATATTAGATGTATGTATATACAGTGGACAATAATAAGATAAGATAAGATTTCTTCAGATTTTTTACCCTGGAGGGTTAGCCACCCAGGATAACCCAAGAAAGTCAGTGTGTCATCGAGGACTGTCTGTCTTATTTCCATTGGGGTCCTCAATCTTGTCCACCAGGATGCGACCCACACCACTCGACTAACACCCAGGTACCTATTTGCTGCTAGGTGAACATGACAACAGGTGTAAGGAAACACATTGAAATGTTTCACCCTACCGGGAATCGAACCAGGGCCCTCCGTATGTGAAGCGAGAGCTTTAGCCACTAGGCTCCGGTTTTCGTAATTTATTCGTTCCAGAATGCTGTTCAAGTGCCATTACCAAACGAATTTATTCCCATAAGGAATAATGTAAATTAAACTAGTCCTTTTAGACCCCTAAAAATACACTTACAAAAGTACAGTGGACCCCCGCTATTCGAACTTAATCCGTTCCAGGAGCTAGTTCTCAATGCGAAATGTTCGAGTGGCGATTTAATTTTTCCTATAAGAAATAATGGAAATACAATTAATCCGTTCCTGCTGTCAGGAGGCATGACAAAATAGTACTTCACTGTGAAGCTATTATCAACTCAACAGCTTATTTATCTATCACAATTCATCTAATATGACATAATAAACAATATAAATAACATAAAAACTTGATATACACTCTAGAATGAATAAAATATGTATGTCATTACGAATGTGGTGGCTGGGAAGGATGGTGGTGGCGAGCATTCTTGCTACAGCTGTGAAAACATCTTCCCATTCTTTCCTCCTTCAGACGTGTTAGTATAAGAGAAAACGGAGTTTGTAATGCTATCTGCATTAGATCACTTCCAGTCGGCTTCAAGTAGTGAACAGAAATCGTACGTGTCGGGCTGGTAACAGCAACAACAACAACTGGTTTGTTTACAAAACTCCCTTCCGAACCTTCATTTAATCTTGTTTACTCACCACTGCCTCTACCACCACTGCCTCTCACCACTGCCTCTCACCACTGCCTCAACCACCACTGCCTCTCACCACTGCCTCAACCACCACTGCCTCTCACCACTGCCTCAACCACCACTGCCTCAACCACCACTGCCTCTACCACCACTGCCTCTACCACCACTGCCTCTACCACCACTGCCTCTACCACCACTGCCTCTACCTCCACTGCCTCTCACCACTGCCTCTCACCACTGCCTCTACTACCACTGCCTCTACCACCACTGCCTCACACTTAATGAACAAACTCCAAACAATTATAATTAACCCTTTGACTGTTTCGGACGTATATATACGTCTTACGAGCCAATGTTTCGGACGTATTTATACGCCTAAATTCTAGCGGCCTCAAATCAAGCAGGAGAAAGCTGGTAGGCCCACATGTGAGAGAATGGGTCTGTGTGGTCAGTGTGCACAGTATAAAAAAAATCCTGCAGCAAGCAGTACATAATGAGAAAAAAAAAACTCCGACCGTTTTTTTTAATTAAAACGCCGTCTTTGAGGTGTATTTTCGTATAGTATTTATGGTTTTATTATCTTTTTCATGGTCTCATTTGATAGAATGGAAAACATATTACAGGAATAGAGATGATTTTGATTAGTTTCATGATGTAAACGATCTTGAAATTGAGCTCAAAGTAGCGGAAATGTTCGATTTTTGCCAATGTTCAAAAGTAAACAAATCACACCATGCGTCCAATACACATCAACTGGTGAGTCTAATATTCTTTCACAAGTGCACAGATATTATTTATACAGTTTTTACACTAATGCAATAGTCTGCATAACAATAAATCTTCTATTTTTTGTGTGAATAAAAAATCAAAATAGAAAGCAAGAGTAATGTAAGAGGGGCCTAAAGATATGACTAATGAACAGATAACATCTTATTTTAGTGCTAGGGATGTCTGCATTGTTTATTCTGGACCCTATTTTGAAATTGACATCTTTTTTATTTTGCATGAAATTGGCGAAATTGCCATTTTCTGACCACTTTATTGGGTAGTTGAAATCTGTAAATTGGTGATTTCTTGTTCTCAATCAATAGAACAAATGGAGTTCTAAAGAAATAGCTATGAGTTTGGTCGACTGTCCCAATGGAATTGGCCTAAAATAGGGCTCAAAGTTGGCGAAATCGCCGATGCATATACTATATCACTGACATCGCTAGCTTTGCAAGAGCGTAATTCCGTAAGTTTTCAATCAAATTTCATACTTTTGGTGTCATTACAATCGGGAAAAGATTCTCTATCATTTCATAAGAAAAAATAATTTATTTTTTTTTCCAAAATTTTCCGACATAGAATGACAGTTTCAGAATGGGGCCTCCGACAGTCAAAGGGTTAAGTGTGAAATGACTGGATGAGCGTGCAGGGTATTGTTCTCTTGAGTGTAAACAACGAGGGACTGGCTCTCCAAGCGCCTGGGCGGACAGGTGATGGACACACTTGTTCGAATCGTGATATTTTGTTCGCATGACGATATCGATTTTCTTGTTCTAATGACGATTTGTTCGACTGCCGAGCCGTTCGAATAGCGGGGGTCCACTGTACTTACAAAAATACACTTACATAATTGTTCGAGTTTGGAGCATAACAAATCTTGGTGACAACTGAGCATTTGTTGAAAAAGATTAAATTAAATTTTAATGTTAAGTCCAAATTTAACTTCAAGAAAATTTAAAATAAGAAAAAAGAAGTAATGATGTGATAATGGTTGGAGATGTGATTAAATTGAAAAAAATATGGAACTGTATTGAGCTTTCAGGGAAATTTTTGATTCTCAGTAACAAAAGATATTTGTTTTTTCCTATTTCAAAATCCTTTTCTTGCTAGCACCTTCCATATCTTTGCTTCACACAAATGATACCAACTTAAGCATGTTTTTTTCCAGAAAAAAATACGTGATATCTTAAAAGTTGGCATTGGTGGGATGCTAGCTTTTGGTGGCATCAGCATCTACTTTAAAAATGAGAAGTTCTATGACTCACTGGTTATGCCTATGTTGCACAAGCTGGAGCCTGAGACGGCTCACGATGCAGCAGTGATGGCAGCCAAATATAACCTGGTCCCTGAGGTGAATCTCAAGGAGTCAGAACTACTGGTTAGTAATACTACATCTAATTATACACCCATATTAGAACATGTAGAGAGGATGGAACAAAATAGGATGACGTCGAGAGTATAAATCTGTAGTGGAGGGAAGGCGGGGTAGGGGTCGGCCTAGGAAAGGTTGGAGGTAGGGGGTAAAGGAGGTTTTGTGTGCGAGGGGCTTGGACTTCCAGCAAGCGTGCGTGAGCATGTTAGATAAGAGCAAATGAAGACACATGATTTTTAGGACTTGATGTGCTGTTGGAGTGTAAGCAAGGTAACATTTATGAAGCTATTCAGGGAAACCGGCAGGCTGGACTTGATTCTTGGAGATGGGGAAGTACAGTGCCAGCACTCTGAAGGAGGGGTGTAAATGTTCCAGTTTTATAACTGTAGTGTAAGCATGCCTCTGGCAAGACAGTGATGGAGTGAATGATGATGAAAGTTTTTCTTTTTTGGGCCACCCTGCCTTGGTGGGAAACAGCTGATGTGTTAATAAAAAAAAAAAATTAGGTGCTAATGCACCTGGATGTGACAAGAGTATATAATAGATTCTGGGATGGAATGTCTTATGTATAACACAATTTGAGCCATGAAAGAGCATGTAATTTCAGAAACTTGAATGCAAATGTCGGAGTCATCATTTTGGAAAATGTAGTCAGTATGCTTAAGTTTGCTTAGCCAGGTGTTTCATAAGTAATACTGTATTTGTTTAAATAAATGAAAGGTAAATTAGCATATGAGGTATAACACAGTACAGCACAATATTGTGAAGCATTGTAATGGAAGCAGTTCGCTTGATTATTTGGTAACAGTAAATAAAAGGCTTTCCATATCTATATAGTACCATCAAGCAGTTTACAATAACAGCACTTCCAGCCCTCCCATTCTCACATTTAAGGAAGCCATTAGAGTAGATAGTCTGTGTTATATTATTCTTTGTCTTAAGGTCATGTGTGTTCCAGAGCACTTGAGTTTAGAAAGCTATCGAGGTAGAATATTTCACATTATTAGTTTCTTGGGAGGGTAGGTGGGCAGTGTGATATCAAAAGCCATTATCTACCAGGGTGGCAGGAAATGCTGTTGTTTCCTAACATGATATAGTTCATGTAGTCCAAACATGTTTATGGTGTGTGCTGTTATTTGAATCCATCTTGATTTACTTGTCCCATGAATTTTTTTGTTCTAATAATTCTCTAGAGGCAATATTGTTTTGATTACCATGCATCAATTTTGGCATCCTGCATGATAGTCCAAGATTTGGTGAATTAAATAAGAGTTCAGTATTGTGTAGATGTACAGCTTTATTATAAGTGATATTTTAGAACATTGTGAATGGCCTTGCTAATGCTGTCAAATAAGATAATATATATAGCATAATTATATTTGTACTATATATTTAAGGAGAGCAGAGTGCTGAACCTCCTCTTCAAGACCCCCATTGGTCTAGCTGCAGGGTTTGACAAGAATGGTGAAGCTGTAGAGGGTCTGTTCAAAATGGGCTTCAGTTTTGTGGAAGTGGGTTCAGTGACTCCACTACCCCAGCCAGGCAATCCCAAGCCACGTGTCTTCCGACTGAAAGAGGACTTGGCTATCATTAACAGGTTATAGTACAGCTGTGATTTATTGTATTGTGCTGAACAATTGAAGTCACAATAGTAATTGGAATAATTCACATGGTAGAGAAACCTTTAGATTACATTTCGGTCCATCCTGGACCATTATTAAGTCACACCTGATAATTCCACACCTTACCTGACCTTTCACTGTAACATATCAACATACCTAATCACTTAGTCACCCACCACCCTCATTACTGCCTATACCACAAACCACACACTGACCACCCAGTTACCCATCATCTAATCACCATCCACACCAGGCCACTGACAACCACATTTTTCACCCACATGGCCCCTCTCTCACACCTTACCCATACTTTCACTCACACCACTTCCCCACAGCTTCTAGCCCACACAGCCCCACACCCACAGCCCCACACACACACCAGGCTACTGACAGCCACATATTTCACCCACACCACTTCCCCACAGATTCAAACCCACATGGCCCCACTCTCACACTTTACTCATACCTTCACTCACACCACTTCCCCACAGCTTCTAGCCTATACAGCCCCACTCCCACAGCCCCACACACACACACACACACACACACCTTACCCACACTAACACGCCATCCATACACCTAGTCACATAGCCACCCACCACCCTAATTACTGCCCACACCAACTACACACTCACCCATCATTCCCACCACCACCCACACCAGGCCACCGACAGTCACCCACACGGTCACCATCACACTGCCACATTGCTTCCAGCCTCCACCCCTCCACCACCCAGCATCCTCCACCTCCCAACACCAGCCTCCAGCTCCTGCCCCCACCCCTCCACCTCACACAACAACAGTTCCCCAATTACTACCTCTTTGTCCCCCACTCCCACACTGAACCTACTCACTCCACCTGCTCTAATCCCTCCTGTGAATACGTACTCCAACCACTCCTTTATATGCATCATACAGTTGCAATGAGTTAGACATCCAAACAGTATGGTACCTCTGTCTACTAGCAGATACGTATGTGGTTAAGTAAAAGGACACAAATGCAACTAATGTGACATTTTATTGTGGCAACGTTTCGCTCTCCAGGAGCTTTCTCAAGCCGTTACAAGCGATACATGGACACAGTGGGCTAGTATATACTCTCAGAGTATATAATAGCCCACTGTGTCCATGTATCGCTTGTAACGGCTTGAGAAAGCTCCTGGAGAGCGAAACGTTGCCACAATAAAATGTCACATTAGTTGCATTTGTGTCCTTTTACTTAACATATTGTTGGTAATTCTACCAATATTATTACACGTATGTGGTTGCAGGATCTTTGACTGGTGCACATCACATCGACCTACAATTGAATTATTATCATTATTTTTTACAATTTTGAGACCTATATCATTTTTTTTTTGGGGGTGGGGGGTGCTCTCTTAGGAATGTAACTATTTTTCCCACATGTTCTCCAGTTCAGTTTACACACATTTTTTATTACATACTCTTTTCAGGACTGTAACTACCATGTTATCTGATGGTTAACTGTAATAAAGAAATTTAAAAAATTCTTTAGTGAAAATTGAGCATTTAGTGAAAAACATTAAATTAAGATTTAATGTTACAATGAAATTTAACTTCAAGAGAATTAAGAGGGCAAGTATGGAGGTGATGTAATAATGGTTGTTGATATGAATAAAATTAAAAAATGGGAACATAGTGTGATTTATAACTTTGACCTAAAAGTATAATAGCAATTTAAGGAGTTACATTAGACTTTTTGTCAGGGTTAAGTTTGCTGATGTAATACAGTACAGTTTAGGATTTTGGATGTAGAAATATATTTTTTTTTTCAACACACCGGTCATCTCCCAATGAAGCAGGGTAACCCAAAAAAGAAAGAAACATTTTAACCATCATTCAACACTTTCACCATCATTCACACAATCACTGTATTTGCAGAGGTGCCCAGATATGACAGTTTAGATGTCACTCCAAACACGCCAATATCCCAAACCCCTCCTTTAAAGTGCAGGCATTGAACTTCCCACCTCCAGGACTCGAGTCCGGCTAACCGGTTTCCTTGAATCCCTTCTCGAAATATTACCCTGCTCACACTTCAACAGCTTGTCAGGTACTGTTGCGAGTAAGGGATTTAAGAGGAGTATTTATTCCTTGCAGTTCTATAAAGAAACTAAGTATTTGGCCTGTAACAAAGATTACCCCTTACAAGCAACAACGTATTGGAACAAGAGTTTTCTTAGTATATTTTAGAGTCAAGGGGTAATGTTTTATTTCTACTAGGAAACTAAATCCAATAAAATTAAAATTTACGATGTTTAATAGTAAAGTATAGTGGTACCCCGGATTTTGTACAGCTCCTAACTCGAACAATTATGTAAGTGTATTTTTCGGGGTCTGAAACGGACTAATCTAATTTACATTAGTCCTTATGGGAACAAATTCATTCGGTAACGGCACTCGAACAGCCTTCTGGAACGAATTATTGACAAAATCCGGGGTACCATTGTATTTAAATACAATACAGTGGTCCCTCGACTTTCGATCATAATTCGTACCAGGAGCTAGACCTTAACTCGAATTATTCGAAAGTCGAAACCTTATTTCCCATAAGAAATAATGTAAATACAATTAATCCGTTTCCACCCAAAAATATTCACAAAAAATTCATTTTTTTAAAGAATAAATACTACAGTCATCCCTCGGTTTTCGATTTTATTCCGTTCCAGATGGATCGGCTAAAACCGAAATCGGCAAAAACCAAAACTATTTTCCCCATAAGAAATAATGGAAATTCAATTAATCCGTTCCAGAAACCCAGAAGTTTGGAAAAAAAAAATTTGGGGGGCCTTAAAGATAGATTTACATGCACAAATGAATAAACTGAATGTGGCACTTACCTTTATTGAAGACTGATGTTGCTGGATGGGAGAGAGGGAAGAGGGGAGAGGGAAGAGACCCTAATTTTTGGAAGGGGAATCCCCCTCCATAAGGACTCTAGGTACCAAGTCCTTATCCGGGGTCACTTCCCTGCATGCCTGCTACACTCCCTCCCTGCCTGCTACACTCCCTCCCTGCCTGCTACACTCCCTCCGTGCCTGCTACACTCCCTCCCTGCCTGCTACACTCCCTGCATACATGCTACACTCCCTGCATACATGCTACACTCCCTGCATACCTGTTACACTCCCTGCATACATGCTACACTCCCTGCATACCTGTTACACTCCCTGCATACATGCTACACTCCCTGCATACATGCTACACTCCCTGCATACCTGCTACACTCCCTGCATGCATGCTACACTCCCTGCATACCTGCTACACTCCCTGCATACCTGCTACACTCCCTGCATACATGCTACACTCCCTGCATGCATGCTACACTCCCTGCATGCATGCTACACTCCCTGCATGCATGCTACACTCCCTGCATGCATGCTACACTCCCTGCATGCATGCTACACTCCCTGCATACCTGCTACACTCCCTGCATGCATGCTACACTCCCTGCATGCATGCTACACTCCCTGCATGCATGCTACACTCCCTGCATACATGCTACATTCCCTGCATACATGCTACACTCCCTGCATACCTGTTACACTCCCTGCATACATGCTACACTCCCTGCATACCTGCTACACTCCCTGCATACCTGCTACACTCCCTGCATGCATGCTACACTCCCTGCATACCTGCTACACTCCCTGCATACATGCTACACTCCCTGCATACCTGCTACACTCCCTGCATGCATGCTACACTCCCTGCATGCCTGCTACACTTCCTGCATGCCTGCTACACTCCCTGCATGCATGCTACACTCCCTGCATGCCTGCTACACTCCCTGCATGCATGCTACACTCCCTGCATACCTGCTACACTCCCTGCATACATGCTACACTCCTTGCATACCTGCTACACTCCCTGCATGCCTGCTACACTCCCTGCATACCTGCTACACTCCCTGCATGCCTGCTACACTCCCTGCATGCATGCTACACTCCCTGCATGCATGCTACACTCCCTGCATGCCTGCTACACTCTTAAACTCCATCGTGTTTCTCACTTTCACTATCATATTTTTCTATTATTTCTTTCTTCATTTCTACAGTGTTCCTCACTTTCTTTACCAAAGAAGTGGCACTAGGAGCTTTCTTTGGGCCCATGGTAGCTTATTTAGTAGTCACACACAATAATCAAGGCCCAAAAACAATGAATTGTTAATAAATGTTTTGTATAAACTCCTGGGGTGATGTTCACTCAAGCGTAAACAATGCTAGACTGCGTGACAATGTGCGTGGGTGGCGGGCCTACGGCCTTTGTATGTGCGCGGCACTGGTGGACAGGTCCCATACGGTCGGCGAAAACTAAAACAATCGGCGAAAACTAAGACAAATTTTCCCTGAAAAAAGTCGGCGAAAACCAAAATCGGCGAAAACTGGGACAAGCGAAAACCAAGGGATGATGACTGTATAGTTTTACATACAGAAAACAATAAGAAATACAGTGGAACCTGTACTAACGAGCGCTTCCACGCGCGAGTTTTTCCAGATGCGAGCAGTCGATAGGTCAATTTTTTGCTTCCATAGGCGAGCGAAATTTCCAGATGCGAGTGGGCCTCAAGGGAGGTTCCTTGACGCTTGTGAGGGGCTCTTGCTCATGATCTAGGGAATTGGATCTCATTTGTTTGTTGGAATATCTTATTGAAACTTGGGCAATGTATGATGATAAGATGTTTCTTAAGGTACACCAAAATTGAAAGAAATCTGACTGTAAATAACTGAGTTCACTTCTCATCCTTAGCCGGCCCTTAGCGGTATATTTTTGTATGGTTTTTATGGTTGTATTCTCGTTTTTTTGGTCTCAATTGATAGAATGGAAGATATATTACAGACATAGATATGATTTTGATTGCTTTCTCAATGAAAAGTACCTTGAAATTGAGCTCAAAGTAGTTGAAATGTTTGATCTTTTGCCGATGTTCAAGAGTAAACAAATGGCCAATACCTGTCCAATACCTGTCCGAATGGGATGACATTGTTTGTACAATTATTACAATAATGCAATAGTCTGCATAACAGTAAATCTTCTATTTTTTGTGTGAATAAAAATTCCAAATTGTAAGCAAGAGTATTATTATAAGAATACATGCATACTAATAACAATAATAATAATGAGATGCTTTTCTTTCTTTCAACACGTCGGCCGTTTCCCACTGAAGCGGGGTGGCCCAAAAGGAAAAACGAAAGTTTCTCCTTTTACATTTAGTAATATATACAGGAGAAGGGGTTATAATGAGATGCATAATATAATAATTATTATAAGAATAATTATTATAAGAATACGTACGTACTAATAAATAATACGTAATAATAATAATAATAATCATAATAATACTATAAGTGAGTTTCAGATCGCCATTTCTTCTTTCAAACTAGGTGTACCATTAGAGTGTACCATTGAGAGTGTACCATTGAGAGTGTACCATTGAGAGTGTACCATTGAGAGTGTACCATTGAGAGTGTACCATTGAGAGTGTACCATTGAGAGGTACCATTGAGGTACCATTGAGAGTGTACCATTGAGAGTGTACCATTGAGAGTGTACCATTGAGAGTGTACCATTGAGAGTGTACCATTGAGAGTGTACCATTGAGAGTGTACCATTGAGAGTGTACCAGTGAGAGTGTACCAGTGAGAGTGTACCAGTGAGAGTGTACCAGTGAGAGTGTACCAGTGAGAGTGTACCATTGAGAGTGTAGCAATTAAGCCATTAAGCGATAGAAAAAGGACGATCTAATGGAGCTTGCCTTACAAACACTCAGTTTTCTGTTATAAAAGCATGGGAAGGTATGCCAGGAGCAACAACAATGGCCACTGACTCCGCCTCCCCTAACACTACTCACATACGTAATATTTCATTCATTCTAGTGTATGTATCATATATCTATGTTATTAATAGCTGTTTAACCTCAATGATTTCTTCTCCACCATAGGTAAAAAGCTGGCAAGCAAAATCCCAAGTTCAAATACTCCACCTAACGACTATCTCACTGGCACCTATCTGAACACACTATTCCTAGCCCCAACCAACCCAATAGAAGTTTCACTTATAATCAACACATTAAAAAACAAAGCAGGTGACCTAAATAACTTACCACCTTATATATACAAAAAAGCCTCTCAAGTTCTCTTGCCAATTATTGCAACACTCTTTAACAAATCCATTGAATCCTCTACCTTCCCATCAATACTCAAAATAGCGAGGGTCACCCCAATACATAAGGGAGGAGATCAAGCAGACCTGAATAACTACAGGCCGATATCTAACTTACCCCTTCTCTCCAAAATCTTTGAAAAATTAATTCATAGACAAATATATTCCTACCTCACCTCCAACAACGTACTCAACCACTGTCAATTTGGATTCAGGCCTAATAAAAATACAAATGATGCCATTATACACATGTTAGAAATAATTTACACCGCCCTTGAGAAAAAAGAAATCCCAGTGGGAATCTTCATTGATTTACGTAAAGCTTTTGATACAGTTGACCATAATCTGTTACACTTAAAATTATCGCACTATGGTATAAGAGGACACTCCCTAAACTACCTAAAATCATACCTTAGCAACAGAAACCAATATGTGTACACAAATGGAGCTAGCTCCACCGCTCAAACTATTACCGTAGGTGTCCCACAGGGAAGTGTTCTTGGCCCACTACTCTTTCTCATTTACATTAACGACCTACCAAATGCATCTCAACTACTCAAACCCATACTTTTTGCAGATGACACTACATACGTTATCTCTCACCCAAGCCCAGACACACTAGCCAACACTGCAAATACTGAATTGCAGAAAATATCTACCTGGATGATGACCAACAAACTTACTCTCAATATTGATAAAACCTATTTTATCCAGTTTGGGAACAGAGCTACAAACGCACCACTTAACATAATGATAAACGGGTCCCCTATCGCAAAACTCACAGAGGGAAAATTCTTAGGAATCCATCTTGACAGTGGCCTCAAATTTCAGACACATATACAACAAATCTCCAAGAAAGTCTCAAAGACCGTGGGAATACTATCCAAGATACGGTACTATGTTCCACAACCAGCTCTCCTTACCCTATATCACTCACTCATTTACCCCTACCTCACCTATGGAATCTGCGCATGGGGCTCTACATCAATAACTTATCTCAGACCACTAATAACACAACAAAAGGCAGCAGTTAGAATGATAACAAATTCTCACTCCAGGCAACATACTCCACCAATATTCAAAAACCTAAACTTACTCACCATACAAGACATCCATACTTTTTACTGTGCCTATTACATACATAGAACACTCTATGCAAATATTAACTCACCACTCAAACTTCTCCTTACTAATTTTAACAGGACACATGACCATAACACTAGACACAGATCACTCCTCGATGTTCCCCGTGTCCATCTAACACTATGTAAAAACTCAATGCATATAAAAGGCACGAAAATTTGGAATTCAATACCTGTCATTGCCAAAGAAACCCTGCCTGTACCCCAATTCAAAACGATGCTAAAAAACCACCTTCTCACCCAAAGCTAAATGCTCAATATCAAACATTCCCAACAAAGTAGAATAATCACTTAAATGTAAAAACCTGTTATGAATAATACATACTAAGCTAACTATTTCCATAACATTTACATTATAATGACCACGTAAACTGTAACTGCAATGCAATTAATTGTTTTAAATTGTTATCTCACTCAATTAGTTGCATTGCTACAATTAATTCATATGTTCAACTTATATTCAAACTTTATAACTTAGATACGCAATTATACTTATTTTATAAATTATCAACCATAACTTTTTACCATGTAGTCTATAATTAAGTAGTCCTAAGAATGCCCACAATGCACAGCATATTAGGGGCTTTTGGCATGTACATCTCATTAATAACTATGTACAGTGGTACCTCGAGTTACGATATTTTTTCGTTCGAGAATGCTGTTCAAGTGCCATTACCAAACGAATTTATCCCCATAAGGAATAATGTAAAATAGACTAGTCCTTTTACACCCCCAAAAATATTCTTACAAAAGCATTTAAAAAAATAGACTTACATAAAAGGGCGATTTTGGGGACCATCGTAACTCGAGGTACCACTGTATCTTGTCTACCATGTATCATTGTACCATGTCTCAATAAAGTATTATTATTATTATTATTATTATTATTATTATTATTATTATTATTATTATTATTATTATTATTATTATTATTATTAAGTCACTTACTTTACTACTTTACTTAATAATAATAATAATAATAATAATAATAATAATAATAATAATTTTTATTTGGACATGATACAAAGAATTACATTTGGTTATTGAGATTACATGAGGTGTACATGCCAAAAGCCCCTAGTATGCAGGGCATTTTGGGCAGACTTAAAATTAACTTAAAACTAGATTGTAAGAATTATTGTAGATAGTATACAATGAGTAAAGGTGAGTATTTAAGCTATGAAATTTGAACATAGTTTTGTACTTTTGTCTTCATTATAAAATTAATTAAATCAGATTAAACAAATTAAAACAATAGTAATAAAAAAATAATAAAAAGTTATGGTTGATAATTTATAAAATAAGTAAAGTTGCTTATCTAAGTTTTAAAGTTTGAATATAAGTTGAACATATCAATTAATTGTAGCAATTTATTGCAGCATTATTGTACAAATGAGCTGCTCATGTCCTTTTGCCTGCTATTTTATTACTCTTTAACAAATCACTAGAAACTAGCACTTTCCTGACACTACTCAAGACAGCAAGGGTTACACCAATACACAAAAGTGGTGACCCCACAGATGTAATCAACTACAAGCCAATATCAAACTTACCGTTACTATCCAAAATCTTCGAGAAACTTGTGCACAAGAGATTACATATATTCATTTATAACAGTTCAAAGCATCCTCAACCCCTGCCAGTTTGGCTTCAGGAAAAGCAAAGACACAAACGATGCAATTGTAAAAATGGTAGACCTGCTTTACACAGCACTGGAAAAAATGAATATCCATTAGCACTTTATCAACCTAAGGAAAGCTTTTGATACAGTAGACCACAGCATCCTACTCCACAAACTTGATCATTATGGTATAAGAGGCCACGCACTTACATATTTCAAATCATACCTACCTAACAGACATCAATACGTCTCAATTAAGGACACAACCTCATCAACAAGACCACTGGATATTGGAGTACCACAAGAAGTGTCCTTGGTCCCCTGCTCTTCCTCTTATACATCAATGATCTTCCTAATGTATCACAACTCCTGAAACCTATTCTCTTTGCTGACGACACGACTTATGTCATCTCCCACCCTAATCTTGCCTCACTCAACACCATTGTTAGTGAAGAGCTATTAAAAATATCAACCTGGATGACTGCTAATACTTACACTTAATACTGACAAAACCTTCTATAGTATTATGTTTGGGAACAGAGCAAGTGTTGCACAGCTCAACATTATGATTGACAACACTCTTATTGCTAAACATAATGAGGGCAAATTCCTGGGCCTGAACCTGACAGCAATCTGAAATTCAGCACCCATATCCAACACATAACAAAAAAAAGCATCCAAAACAGTTGGGATCCTCTCCATGATACGTTACTACGTACCACAATCAACCCTACTCACACTATATTATTCACTCGTCTATCCCTACCTCACCTATGCTATTTGTGCCTGGGGATCAGCAACAGCAACCCACCCAAAGCCAATAATCAACCAACAAAAAGCCGCAGTAAGAATTATCACGCAATCGAATGCTAAGCAACCCCCCAACCTACATTTACCCATAAATTCTAATATTAACCCTGAACTAAAACACTTTCTTAATTGTTGTGACAGGACCCATAGACACAATACCAGACACAAAAATCTCTATGACATTCCCCATGGCCAGCTAAATCTCTACAAAAATTCAGTGTGCATAAAAGAACCTAAAATCTGGAACTCCCTGCCTGAAAACTCTAGAACTGCAGACTCAACCACCATTTTCAAAACTACTGTTAAAAAATCTTATCTCCCTGACACACCCCATCATCAGCTAACTAAATGAAAACCACCTAATTCTCTTTTTTGTATCATGCACACATCCAAAACAAATTAGATTTACTCTTGATATCTGAGATTTCCCCTAATTTACACATACACTCACCCAGATTACTGTAAACATAAAATTCCTAATACAGTGGACCCTCGGTTTTCGTTCACCTCCAAACTCGAACAATTATGTAAGTGTATTTTCGTAAGTGCTTTTGTAAGTGTATTTTTGGGGGTCTGAAATGACTAATCTAATTTACATTTTTCCTTATGGGAACAAATTCGTTCGGTAACGGCACTCAAACAGCATTCTGGAAAGAATTTTCAACGAAAACCGAGGGTCCACTGTATAGCTATTGCCTAATAAATCTTAAGTTAGCCCTAAGTTTGTCTTAAGATACTCTCCCAGTATAGGAGCTTTAATAGAAACAGTGTATCATGCCTAGACGTAACCATTCCCATTACTAAATTTACTAATTGTAATATTGTTATTTGTTTTGTACTACCTCATTTTTATAAATCTAATTAATCACTTCAGTTACGTAGTACATATGCAATAACTCTTATTAAAATGTACTGCTCCATAATCTGTGTCAATATACAGTAAGAATTAGGATTAGTCTGCCTGAAATGCCTAGGCATGCTAGAGGCCTTTCTTGTAATTAATATTTTATAATAGTAAACCACGCATTGTAAGCTTTGCAAGGAAATAAACATTTTCATTTTCATTTTCACTTTGTATTTGATTCCCCATAATTTAATCCCACCCCTATCACCAACACCCTAGCATTTACTTCTTTTACAACCCCATCTATAAATATGTTAAACAACCATGGTGACATTACCCATCCCTGTCTAAGACCTACTTTTACTGGAAAGTAATCTCCCTCTCTCCTACACACCCTAACCTGAGCCTCACTATCCTCATAAAAACTCTACAGCATTTAGTAACTTACTACATATTCTATACACTTGCAACATTTGCCACATTGCTCCCCTATCCACTCTTATCATATGCCTTTTCTAAATTCATAAATGCAGTGAAAACTTCCCTACCTTTATCTAAATACTGTTCACACATATTCTTCAATGTAAACACTTGATCTACACATCTCCTACCCATTTTAAAGCATCCTTGTTCATCTGCAGTCCTGTTCTCTGTCTTACCTCTAATTCTTTCAATAATAACCCTACCATACACTTTACCTGGTACACTCAGTAAACTTGTACCCCTAAAATTTTTACAATCTCTTTTGTCCCCTTTTCCCTTATATAAATGAATTATACACACTCTGCCAGTCCGTAGGTACCGTCCCTTCTTTCAAACATCTATCGAACAAAAGTACCAACCACTCCAACACTATATCCTCCCTACTTTTAACATTTCTGTGATGATCCCATCAGTTCCAGCTGCTTTACCCCCCTTTCATTCTACCTAATGCCTCATGCACCTCCCCCACACTCACATCCGGCTCTTCATTCCTAAAACATGTTATACCTCCCTGGCCAATGTATGAAATTACTGCCTCCCTCTCTTCATCAACATTTAACAGTTCCTCAGAATATTCTTGCCATCTTCTCAATACCTCCAACTTACCATCTAGTAACTTCCCTTTTTGTTTTTAACTGTCAAATTCATTTGTTTCCTAGGCTTTCTTAACCTATTTATCTCCATTTTTTCTTATTCTCAGCAAAATTTATTGACAGTGCCTCACCCACTCTATCATTTGCTCTCCTTTTGCATTCCCTCACCATTCTCATCACCTCTCTCTTACTCCCTATATACTCCACCCTTCTTATATCACTTCTGTAAAAATCTCTCATGCAAAATTTTTCTGTTTTATCACACCCTTTACCTCATTGTTCCACCAATCACTCCATGATTTCACCAATCACTATATGACTCACGAAATCATAATGACACAATTGCAAACAAATCATGCCATGGGCGGGGTTAGAACCCGTGATCAGAGAGTCACAAAACTCCTTACTGAATCTTATTGTAGCTAGGTGGCGCAGTGGCTAACACGTCGGTCTGGAGTTTTGTGACTCTCTGATCGCGGGTTCTAACCCCGCCAGTGGTATGGTTTAATCACTATATGTATTGTTATTATTTCCCTGCAGATATGGTTTCAACAGTGATGGTCATGAAGCTGTGTATGAACGCTTATCACAGTTACCTCCTCCAGGACATCGAAAAGCTGTACTGGGGGTCAACCTTGGGAAAAATAAGAATTCGGTAGATCATGTACAAGATTTTATACTTGGAGTGAAGAAGTTTGGTCCAGTTGCAGATTACTTAGTGATCAATATTTCCAGGTAACGAACTGATAACAATATAAAAATTTAGTTAATGTGATGTGTGGTATTCAAAAATTTTTACTACCTAATTTTTGTTGCTCAGAACAATTAGTGGGTAGAGTACAGGACCTTGAGCATCCAGCATATTTGCATAAAAGTTACCTTGTTCACACTCCAGTACAGCAACCATTAACTCTTTCAGGGTTTTTGACATACTAGTACGTCTTACGCACCAGGGTGTTTGACGTACTAGTACGCATAAATTCTAGTGGCTTCAAATCGAGGGGGAGAGAGATGGTAGGCCTGCATGTGATAGAATGGGTCTATATGGTAAGTGTGCGCAGTGGAAAAAAATCTATGCACCCGCATTGTATTGTGGGAGTGGTAATTCAGTGCTGCTTTGTCACCAAGTCATGCGGTAAGGAATACCTCACTCTGGCAGTGTGAGTGGTAGGTAAGGCAGTGGGGGGGTGGGTAAGGCAGTGGGAAGGGTGGGGAAGGCAGTGGGGTTTGTGTAAACAACATTGGCTGGCTGTGCTGGCTGGCTGGCTGGCTGGGGCTGGCTGGGGCTGGCTGGCTGGGGCTGGCTGGCTGGCTGTGACTGGCTAGGGCTGGCTGGGGCTGGTGGGCTGGCTGGCTGGGGCTGGCTGTGGCTGGCTGGGGCTGGCTGGCTGTGGCTGGCTGGGCCTGGCTGGCTGGGGCTGGCTGGCTGGCTGGCTGGCTGGCTAGGGCTGGTGGGCTGTGGCTGGCTGGGGCTGGCTGGCTAGCTGGCTGGGGCTGGCTGGCTAGCTGGCTGGCTGTCTGTCTGTCTGGCTGTCTGTCTGTCTGTCTGTCTGTCACACAGGTACACATAAATACAATTATACATAGTGTAAATTACCTAGGATAACCCAAAAAATCCAGACTGGCAAATAATATGTATCAGGACTCAGATGTGAAGCAGTGACTCTGAGACAGAGAGAGACAGAGAGACAAACAGATAGAAAGAGACAAAGAGACAGATAAAACAGTGAAAGCAAATAAAACGAAGGCAGTGTACCCTCATCAAATGTCATCACTCTAATTAGTGGAGTGATAATATAAGAGGACCCTCACCCCTCATCAAATGTCACTGCTGTCATTAGTTTACTGATAAGACTGTGACACACTTCTTACACCATGCTTCAATTATTATTGTTGTTATAATTATTATTATTATTGTAATAATAATTATTATTATTATTATATTCTCCCGTGTATCCTAGGTAATTTACACTATGTATATTTGCATATGTGTTTCCCGTGAGACACACAGCCAACCAGCCAGCCAGCGAGTCAGTCAGCCAGCCAGCTAGCTGGTCAGCCAGCCATCTGGTCAGCCAGCCAGCTGGTCAGCCAGCCAGCTGGTCTGCCAGCCAGCCAGCCAGTTCGTCAGCTAGCCAGCCAGCAGTTATTGTTTAGTATACAAGGAGTGTATATATACAAAATATGGCTTATATTGGTCTCACAGGACATAAAAGTTACTTGAAAAAATAAAATGTTAAAAAATAAAAAAAAAAGTAGAAAAAAAAATATTACCGGGTGACCTGCAGTCGGTGATGTTGCCGTAAGCGGTTCACTTTCTGTCAACTTCAAGCCTCTATATCTCGGTAACTATTGATCGGAATTTTTTTTTTTTAGCCTATTAGATTTAGAAAAAAAACTATTATTTCATGAGAAAAAATAATTTTTTTTTTTTAAATTTCTCGACCCTGAGAGAGAGTTAAGAATCGAGGGTCTCGACCCTGAAAGGGTTAAAAACCACTTGTCTTCGGTCATTATATTTTGCTTAACCCTCTCAGGGTCTGTCCTGTAGTTCTACAGCTTTGAAGCCAGGGTCCAAACCGTAGAACTACGGCTTGAGCTCAGCTCACTCAGATAACCTGTGAGGGGTAAATTGGGTCTAGATATGAGAGAACACATCTATGTGGTAAGTGTGCACCACATACAACAAATCCTGCAACATGCAGTGCATAATGAGAAAAAACTATCTGTAATTTTGGATTAAAACAGCGACTGCAGTGTTTTTTTGTATGATTTTTACAGTTGTATTCGCGATTTCTTTGTCTCATTTGATAGAATGGAAAATATATTACAGAAATAGAGATGATTTTGATTGGTTTTAGTAATGAAAATGGCTTGAAACTGAGCTCAATGTAGCGGAAATGTTCAATTTTTGCCAATGTTCAAGAGTAAACAAATGTCGTCACAAGTCTAATACGCATCAGCTGGTGGGTCTAATATATGTTCACGAATGTGCTGATATTATTTATACAATTATTACAACATTGCATAAGAGTAAATCTTCTATTTTTTGGTGTGAATAAAAATTCATTATGTGAATAAAAAATAAAAATGGAATTCATGTGTAAAGCCTGAAAATGTAACTAATGAACAGAGGAAATGTTAATTTAGTGCCAGGAATGCCTGCATTGTTTATGCTGGATCCTATTTTGAAATTGGAATATTTTGAACTTTGTGTTAAATTGGCCAAATTACCAATTTCCGATCACTTTATTGAGTAGTTGAGACAGTTAACTGGGTGATTTCTTGTGCTTAATCGATAAAATAGAAGTAATACTAGCTAAATAGCTAAGAATTAGGTCGACTGGAATAAGGTAATTGGCCTAAAATGGGAATCAAATTCAGCAAAATCACTGATGCATAAATATTACTGACGCATCAAAATTTGCAAGAGCGTAATTTCGTCAATTTTCCATCAAATTTCATACTTTTGCTTTATTGCCTTCAGAAAAAGATTCTCTACCATTTCATAGTAATTTTTTTTTTTTTTTTTTTTTTTTAAATTCTTGGACCCTGGCTGTCACTCTGAGATTTGGCCTCTGGACCCTGAAAGGGTTAAGGTATATTTTTTTTTAGATTAGTAACTAGGTTTGTGTGTGCATATTTAAACAAATTTTTGATTAATTTAATCTTCCATCATTTTCTTTGGTTAATTCTGATGTTATCTGATTTGCTTTAATGACCCTTTTACTGCAGTAAATTCCAGTTTAAAGGTAACATATAATTATGGTAGCATAAAATTTGGTAATTTCTTTGAGAGGTCTACTGGTACGTACAGGTGGCCCTCCATATTCACGAGGTAGTTAGGTGCACAAATATATTGTAGGGAAATATAATAATAGCATTTACTTAGCCTAACAATACTGCTTCCTTAACTTATTGAACCATGAACAATCATAAAACACATGAAAAAATTGTAAAATATTGTACTAGTGCCAGGTTTTTGGTAAAGAAGGTGAGAAAGACTATAGAATTCAAGAAAGAACTCATAGCAGAGTACCAAAGTGGAGGAGGAAGAGAGAGGGGAGAATGTGCCTTCTTCAGTGATTCTACGATATGTACGATTCTAAAGCAGCATGAGTTGATAAAGGCTATAGCGCCAGCCAGCGATAAAGTGTAGCATTAACAGTGTAACAAGTAAGTTAAGCGATTAATTGATAGAATAAGGACAGCACGAAATTAACTCCTCCAATGTTATTGGAGGTATATAGGGTGACTGACAACACCGCCACCTCTACCGCCTCTGCTGCCGCCTTCACCATCACTATGTAAGGGAAGGGGTGTTGTCGGGGCTTGTTGCTTGGATGGCGATGGGTTGGACAAATATTTTTATTGGTGGGTTGATTTTGACATGGACCTGCCAAGTATGGGCCAGTAGGCCTGTTGCAGTGTTCCTCCTTTCTTATGTTCTTATGTCATGTTTCTATGTTATTAATATTGTTTATTATGTCATGTTAGATCAATTGTGATATATAAATAAGCCGTAGAGTTTATATTAGTGTCATATTGAAGGACTATCTTGTCCTATCTCCAAACAAACTCTGCCACCGCCACAATTCCTAATACAGTGGACCCCCGGTGTTTGTGATGCTCCAAACTCAAACAATTATGTAAGTGTATTTTTGTAAGTGCTTTTGTAAGTGTATTTTTGGGGGTCTAAAAGGACTAGTCTAATTTACATTATTCCTTATGGGAATAAATTTGTGTGGTAATGGCACTTGAACAGCATTCTGGAACGAAAAAATCACATAAACTGGGGGTCCACTGTATACATAATGACATATTTTAACCCGTTAACTGTCCAAACGTAGATATACGTTTGTACGCGTACTGCTCCGAACGTAGATCAACGTTTTATTTTTCATTCCTTCAAATTTAGTGCAATAGGCCTGAGTCGCCTAGACATGAGAGAATGGGTCTGCGCCCTCAGTGTGCGCAGTATTAAAAAAATCCTGGGAGCACCAGTTCAATTGAGCTCCAACTAGAGCAAATAGTGTGGCAAACACTGGGGATTCACTGATGTCATGTCGCATTAACACTCCCCTTATAAGAGGAAAGTAAAAATAGGTTAGATAAATACATGAGTGGCTGTGGGTGGGTGTGAGTTGGACCTGATTAGCTTGTTCTACTAGGTCTGATGCCATGCTCCTTCCTTCAGAGGATGTGACCTGACTAGGTGGGTCATTGGTCTAAGCCAGGGGGTGACATGGACCTGCCTTGCATGGGCCAGTAGGCCTGCAGTGTTCCTTCTTTTTTATGTTCTTATGTATTCGGCAGGCTAACTGGCTTTGGCTGTCTCTGGCTGTCTATATCTCTGTCTATATCTATCTGTCCTATATCTCTGTCTATATATATCTGTAATATCTCTCTCTCTGTCTCTCTCTCACATGTATACATAAGTACAATTATACATAGTGTAAATTACCTAGGATAACCCAAAACTTCCAGGGAAAGTGCTATACAATGCTTGTAGATATAAGACATAATAAGCATGACTGGCAAGTAATACGCTTTGTCATGTCACTTCTGTATCGTGTATAATACCTGTTCGTTTACGAGCCACACTCTAAGACTGAGACAAGCAGACGGAAACACACACACACACACAGGCAGACAGATAAGCAGAGCTAGACAGATAAACAGACAGATATACAGACAGACAGACAGATAGATAGACAGACAGATAGACAGACAGACAGATAGACAGACACAGATAGATAGACACAGATAGACAGACAGATACAGACAGTGAAAACAAAGCGAGGGTTCCCTGCTCACATTCATCAATGTCATTGGACTGTCAGTGTTATCTGACACTTGTCATAACACCATTCTTCAAGGAGTTTCATATTATACTCCAGGCACACATAGGCAGGCAAACAGAAAGACAGATAAGCAGAGCTAGACAGATAGACAGACAGACACATAGATAGACAGACATAGACAGACAGACAGATAGATGATAGACAGACAGATAGACAGACAGATAGATAGACAGACAGATATATAGACAGATAGAAAGACATATATATAGACAGATACAGACAGTGAAACCAAAGCGTGGGTTCCCTGCACACATTCATTCATCAATGTCACTGCCTTATAATAATCATAATAATAATAATAATAATAATAATTTATTTAGACATGATACAATGATACATAGTTAGGTAGACATGATACATAGGTATCAATGAGATGTACATGCCAAAAGCCCCTAATATGCTGTGCATTGCGGGCATTCTTAAGACTATTTAAAAGTAGACTACATGGTAAAAAATTATGGTTGATAATTTATAAAATAAGTATAATTGTGTATCTAAGTTATAAAATTTGAATATAAGTTGAACATAATAATTTATTAATTGTAGCAATGCAACTAATTGAGTGAGATAACAATTTAAAACAATTAATTGCATTGCAGTTACAGTTTACATGGTCATTATAATGTAAATGTTATAGAAACAGTTAGCTTAGTATGTATTATTCATAACAGGTTTTTACATTTAAGTGATTAATCAGGTTTGTACATTTAAGTGATTAATCAGGTTTTTACATTTAAGTGATTATTCTACTTTGTTGAGAATGTT
>WNWK01019402.1:0-37874 GCA_009830355.1 Cherax destructor
CCCCGGAAAGGAGCACACCCCGCACGTTCAACGCGGAAACACCACCTGCACTAGTTCAACGAGGGTACAGCACCACCTGCACTAGTTCCAACGACGGTACAGCACCACCTGCACTAGTTCCAACGCGGTAGCAGCACCACCTGCACTAGTTCCAACGACGGGTACAGCACCACCTGCACTAGTTCCAACGACGGGTACAGCACCACCGCATAGTTCCAACGACGGGTACAGCACCACCTGCACTAGTTCAACGACGGACAGCACCACCTGCACTAGTTCCAACGACGGGAGCAGCACCACCTGCACGTTCAACACGGTAGCAGCACCACCTGCACTAGTTCAACGACGGTACAGCACCACCTGCACGTTCCAACGACGGGTACAGCACCACCTGCACTAGTTCCAACACGGGTAAGCACCACCTGCACTAGTTCCAACGACGGTACAGCACCACCGCACTAGTTCCAACGACGGTACCAGCACCACCTGCACTAGTTCTAACGACGGGTACCAGCACCACCTGCACTAGTTCCAACGACGGGTAGCAGCACCACCTGCACGGTCAACGACGGTAGCAGCACCACCTGCACTAGTTCCAACGAGGGTGCAGCACCACCTGCACTAGTTCAACGACGGGTACCAGCACCACCTGCACTAGTTCCAACGACGGGTACCAGCACCACCTGCACTAGTTCAACGACGGGTAGCAGCACCACCTGCACTAGTTCCAACGACGGAGCAGCACCACCTGCACTAGTTCAACGACGGGTAGCAGCCACCTGCACCTAGTTCCAACGACGGGTACAGCACCACCTGCACTAGTTCAACGACGGGTACAGCACCACCTGCACTAGTTCCAAACGGGTACAGCACCACCTGCACTAGTTCCAACGACGGGTACAGCACCACCTGCACTAGTTCCAACGACGGGTACCAGCACCACCTGCACTAGTTCCAACGACGGGTAGCAGCACCACCCGCACTAGTTCCAACGACGGGTACAGCACCACCTGACTAGTTCCAACGACGGGTACCAGCACCACCTGCACTAGTTCCAACGACGGGTAGCAGCACCACCTGCACTAGTTCCAACGACGGGTAGCAGCACCACCTGCACTAGTTCCAACGACGGGTACCAGCACCACCTGCACTAGTTCCAACGACGGGTAGCAGCACCACCTGCACTAGTTCCAACGACGAGGTGCAGCACCACCTGCACTAGTTCCAACGACGGGTAGCAGCACCACCTGCACTAGTTCAACGACGGTACCAGCACCACCTGCACTAGTTCCAACGACGGGTACCAGCACCACCTGCACTAGTTCCAACGACGGGTAGCAGCACCACCTGCACTAGTTCCAACGACGGGTACCAGCACCACCTGCACTAGTTCCAACGACGGGTACCAGCACCACCTGCACTAGTTCCAACGACGGGTAGCAGCACCACCTGCACTAGTTCCAACGACGGGTACCAGCACCACCTGCACTAGTTCTAACGACGGGTAGCAGCACCACCTGCACTAGTTCCAACGACGGGTACCAGCACCACCTGCACTAGTTCCAACGACGGGTACCAGCACCACCTGCACTAGTTCCAACGACGGGTAGCAGCACCATCTGCACTAGTTCCAACGACGGGTACCAGCACCACCTGCACTAGTTCCAACGACGGTACCAGCACCACCTGCACTAGTTCCAACGACGGGTAGCACACCACCTGCACTAGTTCCAACGACGGGTACCAGCACCACCTGCACTAGTTCAACGACGGGATTTCCAGCACCACCTGCACTAGTTCCAACGACGGGTAGCAGCACCACCTGCACTAGTTCCAACGACGGGATAGCGCACCACCCTGCACTAGTTCTAACGACGGGTAGCAGCACCACCTGCACTAGTTCCAACGACAGGTACCAGCACCACCTGCACTAGTTCCAACGCGGGTCCAAGAGCACCACCTGCATAGTTCCAACGCGTAGCAGCACCACCTGCACTAATTCCAACGACGGGTACCAGCACGCCAAACCTGCATAAGTTCCAACGACGGGACCAGCACCACCTGCACTAGTTCCAACACGGGTAGCAGCACCACCCGCACTAGTTCAACGACGGTAGCAGCACCACCTGCACTAGTTCCAACACGGGTAGCAGCACCACCTGCACTAGTTCCAACGACAGGTAGCAGCACCACCTGCACTAGTTCCAACGACGGGTACCAGCACCACCTGCACTAGTTCCAACGACGGTAGCAGCACCACCTGCACCAGTTCCCAACGACGGTACCAGCACCACCTGCACAGTTCAACGACAGGTACCAGCCACCCCCCGTTCCAACGACGGGTACAGCACCACCATGCACAGTCCAACGACGGATCAGCACCACATGCACTGTTCACCAACGCGGTACCAGCACCACCGCACTAGTTCCAACGACGTAGCACGCACCACCTGCACTAGCTCCCCAACGACGGTAGCAGCACCAACCGCACTATTCCAACGACGGGTACAGCACCAACCGCACCAGTTCAAACGACAGGTACCAGCACCACACTCGACTCAGTTCCAACGCACGGAGTACCAGCACCCACCTGCACCAGTTCCAACCAGGGAGCACACACCTGCACTAGTTCCAACACGGTACCAGCACCACACCGCACTAATTCAACGACGGGTACCAGCACCACCTGCACTAGTTCCAACACGGTAGCAGCACCACCTGCACCAGTTCAACGACAGAGCCAGCACCACTGCACACAATTCCAACGACGGTACCAGCACCACCCACCAGTTCCAACGACGGGTACCAGCACCACCCTGCACCAGTTCCAACGACGGTACCAGCACCACCTGCACTAGTTCAACGACGGGCAAGCAGCACCACTGCACAGTTCCAACGACGGTACCAGCACCACCTGCACAGCCCCAACGACAGGACCAGCACCACCTGCACTAGACACAACGACTGGACCAGCACCACCTGCACCAGTTCAACAGACGGGTACCAGCACCACCACACTAGTTCCAACGACGGGTAGCAGCACCACCTGCACGTCAACGACTACCAGCACCACCCGCACCAGTTCACACGGTACCAGACACCACCTGCACTAGTTCCAACGACGAGACCAGCACACAGCACCACACACAGCACCAACACACGCACCAACACACAGCCCAACACACAGCCCAACACAGCCAACACACAGCACCAACACACAGCACAACCCCACCCGGCACCAACACACAGCACCCCACACAGCCCAACACACGCACCAACACACAGACCGCACAACACAAGCACCAACCACAGCCCAACCACAGCCCAGCACAGCCCAACACACGCACCACCCGCCCAACCACCAATACACAGCCCAACACACCCAAACACCACCACACACAGCCCACACACAGCACCAACCCGCAACCACAGCACCAACACACGCACCAAACCGACCACACCGCACCAGCCACAGCCCAACACACAGCCCAACACACAGCCCAACACACAGCCAGCACACGCACCAACACACAGCCCCAAAACCCAGCACCACACACAGCCCAACACACAGCACCAACCACAGCCCGACAGCCCAACCCAACCCAAAAACACAGCACCAGCCCAAAACCCCCAGCCCAACACACAGCCCAAACAAAGCACCGGGACACTGCCCCAACACACAGCACCAGCCCCGGGCCCCACACAGCACCGGGAAAAGCACCAGCACCAGCCCAAACACACTGCAAACCCTGCACCAAACACTGCAAACCCGGCCCCCAAAACCCAACAGCCCCCAAAACCCAGCACACGGGCCCCAAACCGCACCAAACCGCCCCCCAGCCCAACACCAACCACCCAAATGCCCAACCCCCACTGCAAAAAAAACCCTCCCCACAGACCAGCACACTGCCCCAACCCACACCAACCCCCAGCACCAACACCAGCACCAACACACGAAAACCAAAACCCCCACCAACACACAGCCCAAACCACCCAAAACAACCCGCACCAACCCGGGCCCCCGCCCCACCGGGCCCCGCACCAGCCCAACACCGCACCAACACACAGCCCAACCCGGGGGCCCCAACCCCCTGCCCAAAAACACTGCCCAACCCCGACCAACACACAGCACCAACCCAAAACACCAGCCCCGCCCAACAAAAGCCCAACACACGGGGCCCCAAAACACAGCACCAGCACACAGCACCAACACACTGCCCAACCCCCACTGCCCAACCACAGCCCAACACCTGCACCAACACACTCCCGACACTGCAAACCACCGCACCAACCCAGCCCAACCACTGCAAAAACAAACCCCAAACCCGCAAACACACCCCCCAACACAAAAGCACCAACCCGGGCCCAAAACAAGCCCGGGCCCCACCAAACACAGCCCAGCACACTGCAACACACAGCCCCACCCCCACAGCCCGAACCGCAAACACACAGCCCAAACACAGCCCAAAACAGCCCAGCACACAGCCCAGCCACCCCCCAGCACACAGCCCAACAAAAGCCCAAACCCCGGGCCCAACCACTCCCAACACACGGGCCCCAAACCCCGCACCCACACAGCCCAACACACAGCCCCAACACACAAGGGCCCCAAAACCGGGCCCCACACTGCACCAGCACACGCACCAACCCCACACCAACACCGGGCCCGCACACGGGGCCCCCCCAAACACCACCACCGGGACCAACCCACTGCCCAACCCCCAAAAGCAAACCCCCACAGCCCAACACACAGCACCAACCCTGCCCCAAAACACAGCACCAGCACACAGCCCCAGCACACAGCACCACCCAGACCAACCCGGGCCCCGCCCCGGGACCAACACCCCGGCCCCCACAGCCCAACACACAGCACCAACACACTGCCCAACCACCCGCACCAGCACACAGCACCAACCCTGCCCCAACCAACACCGAAAAACCCCCAAAAAACCCCCAACACACTGCCCAACCCGGGCCCGACCGGGCCCGGGGCCTTTTTCCACTGCATAAAAAACACTGCCCAACCCCCACAGCACCAGCACACAGCCCAAACACACAGCACCAGCCCAGCACCAGCACACAGCACCAGCAAAAGCCCCCACCCCCACAGCCCAACCCCGGGACCAACCCACAGCCCAACCACTGCCCAACCCCACAGCACCAACACACTGCACCAGCCCCCTGCACCAACCCCAGCACCAACACCGGGCCCGCACACAGCCCAAACCGCACCGGGACACAGCCCAACCACAGCACCAGCAAACACCCCCCAAACTGCCCAACCCGGGACCAACCCAGCACCAACCACAGCCCAACACACTGCCCAACACACAGCCCAACCCCGCACCCACACGCCCAAACCCCGGGACCAACACACAGCCCAACCCGGGCCCCCCCACACAGCACCAGCACACAGCACCACCCCCAGCCCAACACACAGCCCAACACCAGCCCCCAACCCCACAGCACCAACACACAGAAAACCCCCAAAACCCACACTGCCCAACACAGCCCAACCACCCGACCTGAAAACCCGCCCAACCCCCACACCGCAAACGAAAACCCCCGGGAAACCCGCACACAGCCCGACACAGCCCAACAAACAGCACCAGCACCAGCCCCGCAAACCCGCCACCCGCACCAAAAATGCACCAACCGCCCCAGCCCACGGGACCAGCCCGGGCCCAACAAACACCAGCCCAGCCCGGGCCCCCCCACACAGCCCAAAAAACCCCCAGAAACCCAAAAACTGCAAACCACCCGCCCCGGGGACACAGCCCAACCCCCACTGCCCAACACACAGCCCAGCAACGCAACACCGGGCCCGGGCCCCCAGCACCAACCGCACTGTACCGCCCCCCACAGCCCAACCCTGCCCAGCACACAGCCCAGCACACAGCCCAGCCCAGCCCAAAAACACTGCCCAGCCCCAAACACACTGCCCAACCACTGCCCAACCACAGCCCAACACCCCGGGCCCCAAAACACGAAAGGGAAAAGCCCAGCACAAAAAAAACCCGCACCAGCACCAGCCACAGCCCAACCCCCACTGCACCAACCCTGCCCAACACCGGGCCCCAAAAAAGCCCAACACACTGCCCAACACCCACCCACACTGCAACCCTGCCCAACACACTGCCCAACCCACTGCCCAACACACAGCACCAAAAACCGCAAACACTGCAAAAAACCCCCCAGCACACACCCCCCAACCCCACCCCAGCACCAGCCCAGCCCTGCACCAGCCCGACCAGCCCGACCAGCAAAAGGGTCCAGCACACAGCACCAACACACAGCACCCACACAGCAAACACACAGCACCAACACACTGCCCCAACACACTGCCCAAACAAAACACCAACACACTGCCCAACACACAGCCCCAACCCCCACAGCCCAAACACCCGGGGCCACCCAGCACCAGCCCTCCCCAAAAACAGCACCAGCACACACCCAAAACCGCACCCCCCAACACACTGCCCAACACACTGCCCAACCCTGCACCAACACACGCAAGCAAACCCGGCCCCGCCCAGCACACGGCTCCGGGCCCCACAGCCCAACACCCCAGCCCAACCCCACAGCCCAACCCCCGGGACCAAACACTGCCCCAACCCTGCCCAAACAAAACCAGCACCAGCCCAGCACACAGCCCAGCCCCCACACCAGCCACAGCCCAGCACACAGCACCACCACCCGCCCCAAAACTGCCCAGCCCGGGCCCCCACCGGGCCCCCACCCGGCCCCCCAACACCCGGGCCCGACCGGGCCACGCACCGCAAAGCCCAGCACACGCACCAGCACAAAAGCACCACCCGGGCCCCAAAAAACAGCCCAACACCAGCACACTGCCCAACCCCCCTGCACCAGCACACAGCCAAACAAACCCAAACCCAGCAAAAGCCCAACACACTCCCCCCACAGCACCAGCCCCGGGACCAGCACAAAAGCCCAACACAAACCCAACCCCTGCACCAGCCCAGCCCTGCCCAGCAAAACCCCCCCAAAAAGGGCCTGGCCCAAACACGGGGCCCCAAAAACCCCCGCACCAGCCAAACCCAAACCACCGGCCCCCCCACCGGGCCCGCCCGGGCCCCCAAAACACTGCCCCGCCACTCCCCCCGCCCAGCACCGGGACCAACACACTGCCCCCCACCCGCACCACCACCGGGCCCCCAGCCCCCCCCACCCGCCCCACCACCACCCGCACCAGCACACAGCCCCACACTGCACCAGCCCAAAACACACAGCAAAACACACTGCACCAGCACCAGCACACTGCACCCCGCACAAAACCCCCCAGCACACAGCACCAGCACACTGCACCCCGCCCCGGGACACAGCACCAGCCCAGCCCAACCACTGCACCAGCACCAGCCCCTCCCCAAAAACAACACCAGCCGGCCCCCCAACTCAAGCCCGACACTGCACCAGCACACAGCACCAACACACTGCACCACCACCCGCCCAAACACCCCGCCCAAAAACACAGCCCAAACCCCACTGCACCAGCCCAGCCCTGCCCAAATACACACCCTTTAGCACACAGCACCGCACCTGCCCAACCCCGACACTGCCCATTTTCACAGCCCAAACCCCACCACCCCCACAGCCCACCCAAAGCCCAGCACACTGCCCCCCGGACACTCCCCCCATTTTCACAGCACCAGCACCTGCCCAGCACACAGCCCACACACAGCCCAACCCTGCACCAGCCCCCGGGCCCGGGCCCCCCGGGCCCGCCACTCCCGGGACAACAAGCCACAGCCCAGCACACAGCCCAGCCCCCAAACACCAGCACACAGCACCAGCACACAGCCCAACACCTGCAACACACAGCCCAAAACCCCCAAAACCCACACTGCCCCGCCCCAAGCCCCAAACCCCGCCCAAACCACCCGCCCACCCCCACTGCAAACACATCACCAGCCCCGCACCGGGCCCCCCGAACCCTTTGGCCCTGCCCACGCACACACACCAGCCCTGCCCCGCACCAGCACACAGCCCAGCCCCCACCCCAAATCCCGGGACACAACCCAAACCCCCCCAACCACCGCCACCAACCCAACCGGGCCCCCCCACCACCCCCACAGCCCGACACACCCAAAAACACACTGCACCAGCCCGACCGGGAAGCCCCCGGGCCCCCCGCCCCTGCACCAGCACCAGCCCGCCACAGCACCAGCCCTGCCCGCCCGGGACCAGCCCTGCCCCGCACCACCCCCACTGCCCACCACCGGGACCAGCCCTGCCCAAAAGGGCCCATCCCCGCCCCGCACACAGCACCAGCACACTGCCCAGCACACAGCACCAGCACACTGCACCAGCACCAGCCCCCAAAATGCCCCAAACCGGCCCCACAGCCCAAAACACACTGCACCAGCCACCCCCCAAACACACTGCCCCGCCCTGCACCACCCCCACTGCCCAAAACCTTTCCCGGGACACTGCCCAAACCGGGCCCGAAAAACAAAGCACACTCCCGGGCCCGCAAGCACATCACCAGCCCCAGCACACCCACCAGACACGGGCCCGAAAAGCACCACCACACCGGGCCCCCCCACTGCCCAAAACACCACCCCCACTGCACCACCACCCGCACCACCCCCACTCCCGACACGGGCCCAAAACACACTCCCGACACAGCACCAGCCCTGCCCCAACCCCGGCCCTGCACCAGCCCCGCACACTGCACCAGCCCAGCACACAGCACCACCCCCACAGCCCAGCCCACTGCCCAAACACACTGCACCACCCGACACTGCCCAAACACACTGCCCGGGACACTGCCCGACCTGCACCCAAACACACTGCACCACCCCCCAGCCCTCACCGCCCCGCCCAACACCACCACCCGCCCAGCACACTGCCCAGCACCAGCCCTGCACCAGCACACTGCAACACCTGCCCCGCCCAGCACACTGCCCAGCCCAGCCCCTGCCCCCCCCAGCACACCCCCGGCCCCTGCCCAGCCCACCCCCGGCCCAACACTGCACCAGCCCCCCCAAAACACACTCACCAGCCCGGCCTGCCCAAAACAAAAAACAAACACACTGCACCAGCACACTGCACCAGCACACTGAAACCCACACTCCCCCGGGCCACTCCCCCCAGCACCAACACGGCACCAGCCCGGCACACTGCACCAGCACCCCCCACCTGCACCACCCCGCCCAAAAGCCCGGGCCCAAAAACACTGCCCAGCCCTGCCCCCCCACCTGCACCCCCCGCCCAGCCCGCCCCTGCCCAGCCCTGCCCACCCAACACCAGCCCGGCCCTGCACCAGCACCAGCCACTGCCCCAGCCACTCCCCCCAGCCCAGCACAAAAGCACCAGCACCACCACTGCACCAAAAACCCCCCCCCTTTTTTCCACAGCCCACCTGCCCAGCCCAGCCACGCCAGCACACAAAAACCAGCCCCGGCCCACCCAGCTGACACCCCCGGCACACGCAACACACAGCCCGGCCACCCCCCAAACGCAAAAACCCCGGGCCCAAAAGCGCCCAACCACAGCCCACCCCCGCCCAAAAGCCTGCCCAGCACAGCCCAGCACACAGCACCAGCAAAAGCACCAGCACACAGCCCAGCACACCCACCAGCACACTGCCCAGCACCAGCACACAGCCCAGCCACAGCCCCAAACCCCCAGGACCAGCACACAGCACCAGCCCCCGGACCAGCCCGCACACGCACCAGCACCGGGACCCCCCCACACAGCACCAGCACACAGCCCAAAAGCACACAGCACCAGCCCAGCACCAGCCACAGCCCAAAAGCAAAACCCCCGACACGGGCCCCCACCAGCAAAAGCCCAAAACACACTGCCCAGCAAAAGCACCAGCACACTGCACCAACAAAAACCGCCACAGCACCAAAAACCAGCCACAGCACCAGCACACAGCCCCAGCCCCTGCCCAGAAAAACCGCCCAACACACAGCACCAGCACACAGCCCAACCAGCACACAGCACCAGCACACTGCACCAGCACCAGCACACACCCAACCCACCCAGCACCCCCCAACAGGACCAGCACCAGCACACAGCCACACACAGCCCAGCACACACCCCCCAACACTGCCCAAAACACACAGCACCAGCCCGGCCCGACCCACCATCCCGGCCCCCACACAGCCCAAAACACACTGCACCAGCCCGGCCCGACACTGCCCAACACAAAAAGGCCACCCCACCAGCCCCCCAGCCCCCAAAACCCGCCCCTGCACACAGCCCAATGGAACCCCCCACTAGCCCCCCCACAGGGGCCCCACACACGGCGGGGGACCGGCCCAAATCACCCCCCGCATACCCCCCTCCAGGGGCACCAGCCCCCCCCCAGAAAAATTACCAGCACCAGCACACAGCCCGAAGTCACAGCACCAGCCGCACGCTCCAGCCCATCGCCAGCACAGCACCCCAGCCCAGCACACAGCCCAGCACATAGCCAACACAGCACCAGCACACAGCAGGGGCCCACAGAAAAAACCTCAGCCCCGCATACCCCCCCTGCACACGGCCCAGCACACAGCAAAGGCCAATACACAGCACCAGCACAAAAGCACCAGCCGTACACAGAAACCCCCCGACCCCCTCCACCCATCGCCAGCCGCATGGAGCACCACCCCCAAACCAGCACTAGCACCAGCACACAGCACCAGCCCCGCCAGCACAGCATGCAGCACCAGCACACAGCACCAGAAAAACCCCCCGCACCCCAGCACCAGCCCCTCAGCACCCCCCAAAAAAAGCACTCACCAGCGGGACCAGGAACTAAAGACCAACTTTGAAACCCACCAGGAAAGATAAAAGTGAGAGACCAAAGAAATTGTGTTATAAGGCCGACAAAGTGTGAGTGTTTGACCGTTTTGGGGGCAACACGCTCCTCCCAACACGCTCATCTTTTCCCCAACACGCTCATCTTGTTCAATCCCTTTTACTCTTGCTCAACACGCTCCTCTTGCTCAACACGCTCCTCTTGCTCAACACGCCCTTTTGGTCGAAAACCCCGCGGGCAAAAATATGTCGTATCTGTGGTTGACGCGCCCCCAATTCATTGATGTAAAATCAAAGGTACTATCGGGGAATCATATCAGAAAAAGGGGGAAAGCAAATTTACAGGTTACCATTGATTCTACACCAGTTATTTTTTGGGGGAAAATTTTTTTTTCAATATCTGGAAAAAACGTTGTCGGGGGGAAATTTTTTTAAAAGTTAAAATACATTTTCGGTTTTTTTTTGGGGGAAAGGGGGAATGGGGAAGGGGTACCCGGGTTTCAAAAGGTCAAAAACCCCTTGTGACGTCAGCACACCCCCCCTTAAAGTGAACCAGTATTTTAAAGTTTTTCCCCGTAGGTTAAAAATTTTTGGTCACATGAATACTGCAAGGGAAATTCCAGGATTTAGGGGCTCGGTGTGTATAATGTAAAAAACTAATGCGTCGTTACCCAGGTATGTTGGGACGTTAATTTTCCGCGTTAATGGATCCCGAATCATTTTTTCTGTTGTTTTCCCCGTCAAAAAATTTTTCTGGGCTTTTTTCCCCGTGACAAACTTTTTGTGGGTGGGTGTCAACACTGAGCGTTGACGTAAAAAGGGTGGGGGGTAATTCCGCCCCTGAGGGGGGGGTTTGGCCCCTGACGTAGTGTTTCGCGTGACGTCGTGTTGTCACGTGACGTCGTGTTGTCACGTGTCGACTCCCGGGCGGTTATTAAGGCCGAAATTTTCCCCCCATCATCTCCGCTTCCCTTCCAAACACAAAAAAAACTTTATGCATACCCCAAAACATACCCCTTCCCCGACATAAAACCCCTGAACATACACACCCCCAGACATACACACCCCCCAGACATACACCTCCTCAGCCCCTACACACTTCTCAGACATACACACCCCCAGACATCCCCCTCAGACATACACACTCCTCAGCCCTTAAACCCCCCCCGGGCATACACACTCCCCCAGACATACCCCCCTCAGACATACACCCTCAGACATACACATTTCTCAGACATACACATTCCTCAGACATACACACTCCCCAGACATACACACTCCCCGACATAAAACTCCCCAGACATCCCCTTTTCCCCGACATACACACTCCCCCAGACAAACACCCCCCCAAATTCACCCCCCTCAGCCCCTACACACTCCTCAGACCCCCACACCCCCAAAACATACACACTCCTCAGACATAAAACCCTCAGACATACACACTCCTCAGACATACACCTCCTCAGACATACAACTCCCCAGACATACACACTCCTGTACACATTTCTCAGCCCAAAATTCCTAACATACACACTCCTCAGACATACACACTTTCAGACATACACACTCCTCAGACATAAAACACTCCTCAGACATACACACTCCCCCAGACATACACTCCTCAGACATACACCCCTCAGACATACACTTTTTCAGACATACACATTCCCGGGCATACAAAATTCCCCGAAAATGCAAATTCCCCAGACTTTAAAACACTCCTCAGACATACACCCCCTTTAGTTTTCCCCCTCCTCAGACAAACACACTCCTCAGACATCACACCTCAGACATACCCCCCCCTCAGACATTCACCCCTCAGACATACACACTCCTCAGACATACCACACTCCCCGGGCATACACATCTCAGACATACACACTCCTCAGAAAACCCCCCTCCCCAGACATACCCCATCCCCTAACACCCTCAGAAAATACACATTTCTCAGGCATAAAATTCCCCAGATTTTAAACCCCCTCAGACATACACACTCCTCAGACATACACACCCCAGACATACACACCCTCAGACATACACATCCTCAGACTTTTCAAAATTTTTAGACAATCCTCAGCGTCTGTTTCCCCCTGTATAAAAAAATACACTTTTTAGATCTGACAATTTGTCGGTTCCAGGGATAGGGGGGGTAGAATGGGAGAAAGAAAAAAGAGTGGGGGAAAATAAAAAGTAGGAGGGGTTTGGTAGTAATGGTTTTGGGAATTTTTAGTAAATAGTTTTGGGGGGTTTTTAAAAAGGGAATTAATTGGGGGGAGTGGGGGTTAAGGTAGTAGAAAAAGTAGGTAGTAGTAGTTGTGGTAAAAAGTTTTTGGGGGTATAGTAGTGGGGGTGGGGGGGGGCCCCCCCGCCCTCCCGGAGGTTCTTCTTTCCCCTTTTTTTTTGGGGATCTCCCCCATTAAACACCCCTATTTTCCCCCATCATTAATGCTACACTATCCCTTTTAAATTTCCCCCCACTACTTCTACAACTGGGACCCCTTTTTTGGGGGAAATAAAAAGTATGAGGGATGGGGGTTACTTATCTGGGAAAAATGAAGTCCCCTGTAGTAATATTATAAGTTCTAGGAAAACTAGTAATAGGGGGAAAAGGTGGATATTGGAAAGCCAATTTTGGACTAGAAGACAAGGACAGTAAAAGGTATAGTGGAAAAAACAGAAATGAGCAGGAAGGGTAAAAGAAAGGGGGGGTTTTTAAAAGTATTTTACACCAATTGTTGTAGTGCTAGGGGGAAAAGATGGACGAGTTGAGAGTGGTTTTAAAAAGCGGGGGAAAATTGATGTTTTTCAATAACTGGGGAAAATGGTTTAAAAAATGAAAAATCCGGGGGATGCCTGCTGAATGTCACATTCAGGGTTTTTTAAAATTTTCCCAAGTAGACAGAAGTATCCCCGGGAAAAGGGGGGGGGGGGGGGCACCTATTCCCCGATCATTTAAATTGTTGCATAAAAACGGCATAAAGTTTTAAAAAATACATACAGAGTCTTCGATGGGGTTTTAGAGGGGGGGAAAAAGTTTTTAAACGTGATATATCGTCCTCCAAACTTAGATAGGGGGAAAAGGGGGGACTACTCTGGGGGGGAAAATTTTTAAGGCCACAAGGCACGATAATGTGGGGAAATTTGGGGGGTTTAACTTTTTAAGATTTTTTTGGAATTTCTTGACAGGGTTTTAATCAAACGACTTTTTAAATGGGGTTAGGATTGTTTTTTTTAAACAGTTTGTGACCCCAACCTACAAAAATAACCTACTTGACTTAGTTCTGGGGAAACAAAAAGGGAAACCCTTTTTTTTTAATTTAGAAATTTTAGAGGAACCCGCCAAGCGACCATAAGTCAATTACCTTTTCATTGAAAAGGGTGTATAGGGGATAATTTTAAAAAACAGTCCCAGACTTTCGCTTAGCAGATTATAATGGGCTTAGAGAACCCTTATCAACTGTGGACTGGGTGAAGAGAGCTATCAATATGACGGGGTTTCTTTAAAACATCGGGGGGCCCAAAAAATATTTATCCGTATAAAAAAAATTAGAAAAAGAGAAATGCCCCAAAATGGATGAATAATGGAAAAAATTTTTAAAAGCAGAAGAAAGGAATTTAAAAGGGCATAAAATGAAGTGGGGACATCTTATAAATCAGTTTCTGACTTAGAGGGACTTAAAAAAGGGGATAAGAAAAGCTAAACGAGACTTAAAAATTTAAAGGGTGAAAAAGGGGTTAAAAACAACCCCAAAAAATTTTTTTTCCCGGTTTATAGAACAAAAGTTAAGGGAAAAATGATCCCCAAAAATAAATTATGTAATTCACAGTCACTAAAAAAATGTTTTTTAAAAAAAGTGACCGTTGGCAAAAAAAATGCCGGGTCCTGATGATTTTTTTGAAAGGGGTTAAGGAATGCAAATGGAACTCGGGGGCCCAATATCTAACTTTTTAATTTATCTCTTCAAACAGGTGTAGTGTCTGTATGTGGAAATGTAATGAATTCCTTTTTTTAAAGCGGGGACAAGTCCCCAAATTTCCCCCCAATAAGCCTGACCTCAATTTTTAGGCAAATTCTAGAATCAATTATCCCCCGATATTATTAGAAGCCATTTAGATAACCATAATTTGATTAATGTGCTGTAAATGGATCAGTCATAGCTCACCTGGAAGCAGAGAGTGCGCATAAATTGTTAAATCTGATTGGGGATCTGTAACAAATGGTGTTCCACAGGGATCAGTCTTAGGCCCGTTTTTTTTATAATATATATATCAATGACCTTGATAGGGAATTACAGTGATAGAGAAAATTTGGTGACACAGAGATAGGTAGGAAATTATTCTAACGTGATGTCGGGGGGAACTCGGAGGTTTAGACAAACTCAATTCCTGGTCAGAAAAGTGGCAGATGCAGTTCAATGTAGATAAATACAAGGTTCTGAAGCTCGGGTGTCCATAAAGCACTTATAATTAAATAACGTAAAACAGCCCTGGGTTGCGAAAAGGACGGGGGGTTTGGGCAGCAACCCTAAACCAAGACAGCAATGCCTAAGCGTACGTAATAAGGCAAAAAGTTACTGGGTTTATATCAAGGAATGTAAGCAACGAAGTCCAGAGGTTATTTTCAGCTTTATACATCGTTAGTAAGGCCTCACCTAGATTACGCAAACTCAGTTCTGGTCTCCATATTACAGAAAGGATATTAATTCGTTTTGAAAAAATTCAGCGTAGAATGACTAAATTAATACATGGGATTAAATCTTCCGTATGAAGAAAGACTGAAGACCCTAAAATTACATTCACTTGTAAGGCCGAAGAATGAGGGGGGACATGATCGAGGTATACAAGTGGAAAATGGGTATTAACAAAGGGAAAAAATAAGGTCTTGAGAATATCTCAAAGAGAACCCAATAATGGATTCAAATTAGATAAGTTTGAAATTTGAAAGGATATGGGAAAGTATTGGTTTGGGAAAAAGGGTCGTTGATGAGTGGAACAGTTTGCCTAGTAGGGTTTGAAGCAAGGACCTTGGGTAGTTTCAAATTTAGGTTGGATGAATTCATGAGTGGAGGGTTGGGTTTGAGTGGGAATTTAAATGAGTAAATTAAATTTCAAAGCTTATTTCTTGGATATCATTGAAGATTGGATTGAACAAATATTCTGTTAGTGGGGTGGGAAAGTGAAGGACTTGCCTAGTATGGCCAACAGGCCTTTCTGCAGTGTTCCTCCTTTCTTATGTTCTTATGTTCCTTATTTCTACCTCTACCACTCTACCTCTACCACCTACATCTTCCAATACTACCACCACCACTGCTACTACTTCATGCTCTCGTTCTACCACTCCCTCCCCCCCGAATATATTCCTGCTTCCTTCCCTTTTAGCTTCAATGTGACTTCTTAATAAAAGCCAGAATGAAACGTGGTCGTAAGTTTCAGTTTCGTAAATGCTGATTATGTTTATATCGTCAATCAAGTGTTAACATCGTTACGTCACAACACTTTACATTTATTACAATATATAAAAGAAAAAAATTTTTAAATAAATTCACTCTGAGCATTAATTTAATGGTAGAGCACTGCCTGGATTTCCTGGGTTATTATCCCACTGAACCCAGGAGGCGTACCCACGGGTGTGGTACGCTAACAAAAGGGTGTGGTGCTGTCAGACCATCACTAACAACCAAAGGGGGTGGTGCTCAAAGACCTCACCAACAAACACGGGTGTGGTGCTCACGACCCTTTACCAACAACACACGGATTGTGCTCACAGACCCTCACCAACAACACACGGGTGTGGTGCTCACAGACCCTCACAACAACACACGGATGTGGTGCTCACAGACTCACCAACACACGGTGGGGCTCACAGACCCTCACACAACACACGGGTGTGGTGCTCACAGACCCTCACCAACAACACGGATGTGGTGCTCACAGACCCTCACAACAACACACGGATGTGGTGCTCACAGACCCTACTAACAACACACGGGTGTGGTGCTCACAGACCCTCACCAACAACAACGGATGTGGTGCTCCAGACCCTCACAACAACAACGGATGTGGTGCTCCAGACCCTCACCAACAACAACGGATGTGGTGCTCCAGACCCTCACAACAACAAAGGATGTGGTGCTCCGAACCCTCACAACAACACAGGGTGTGGTGCTCCAACCTCACAACAACACACGGATGTGGTTTCTACAACCAACAAAAAAATTTTTTTCCCCTTAATGGGGGTTTTCCCCCCGAAACCTTTTCCCCCAAAAAGGGTGGAAGGGGGGCAACCCCCTAAAAAGGATGGGGCTACAACCCTAAAAAAAAACAAAACGGGGGTGAAAATCAAAACCAGGGGGGGGGACGGGGGCCCCAAAAAAGGGGGGGTGGGGCCAAAAACCCCCCTAAAAAGGGTGGAAACGCCACAGGGGGGGCCCCCAAAAACAGGGTTTGGGGCCCCCAAAAGTAAATAAAAAACACGGAGGGTTTGGGGCTACAAAAAAAATTTTGGGGAAAAACACGGGGAGGGTAAAAGACCCCCCAAAAAAGGATGGGGCTAAACCCCAAAATAACAAAAACACGGAGGTGGGGCTAAAAAAACCCTAAACATAAACCCAAAAAACAGGGGGGGGGGTAAAAAGGGGGCTAAAAAGGGGGGGTAAAAAAAAAAACACGGGGGGGGTAAAACCAAAAAAAACAGGAGGGTGAAAAGGACAAAAAACACGGAGGGGAAAAAACTCCCCAAAAAAAAGGGGGGATTTGCTCAAAAAAAAACTAAAAAAGGAGGGGCTCACAAACACTAAAAGGAAATTAACCTGAAAAAGGGGGGAAAAACCCCTTTAAAAACCTGGGGGAAGGGGTTTCCCCCCCCTGAGGGGGATGGGGCTGACAAACACTGAGGGGATAGGGATACAAACAGGGGGATGGGACAAAAAAAATGGGGGGGATGGGGACTACAAACCCAAAAGGGGGGATGGGGGACTCAAACACTGAGGGGGATGAGGGGCACAAACACGGAGGGGATAGGGGGCTCACAAACACTGAGGGGGGGATGGAAAGGGAAAAACTGAAGGGGGATGGGGGACTCAAAACCAAGGGGGATGAGGGACTACAAACACGGGGGGGGGTGGGGACTAAAAAAAACTGAGGGGGGATGAGGGACTGACAAACACTGATATGGAGATGAGGGACTCAAAAAACGGGAGAGGGGATGGGGGACTGAAAAACACTGAGAGGGGGATGGGGGACTCACAAAACACGGGAGTGGGGGTGGGGGACCCAAACACGAGGGGGGGATGGGGGACTGACAAACACTGAGGGGGGGATGAGGGATTTAAAACACTGAGTGGGGGTGAGGGACTGACAAACACTGGGGGGGAATGAGGGACTAAAAACACTGAGAGGGGGATGAGGGACGACAAACACTAAAAAGGGGTAAATAAAAAGGGGATTGACAAAAACACTGAGAGGGGGATGAGGACTGACAAACACTGAGAGGGGATGGGGGACTGAAAACACTGAGATGGGGATGGGGGACTGACAAACACTGAGGGGGGATGAGGGACTGACAAACACGGGAGGGGGGGATGAGGGACTGAAAACACTGAGGGGGGGATAAAGGGAAACTCACAAACACTGAGGGGGGAAATGGGGGACTCACAAACACTGAGGGGGGATGGGGTGACCCCAAAACACTGAGGGGGGGATGGGGGCCCACCACTGAGAGGGGGATGGGGGAAACCAAAACACGGGAGAGGGGGGGGAGGGATTTGACAAACACGAAGGAGGATGGGGGACTCACAAACACTGAGGGGGGGAATGAGGGACCCCAAAAAACCCCGAGAGGGGTGGGGGACTGACAAACACTGAGAGGGTGGTGGGGGCCCGACAAACATGAGGGGGGGATGGTGACCCCACAAACACTGAGGGGGGATGAGGGACTGACAAAAATGAGAGGGGGATGAGGGACTGACAAACCCCGGAGGGGGGTGGGGGACTGAAAACACGGGAGGGGGAGGATAAAGGGACACACAAACACTGAGAGGGGAATGGGGGAAATCAAAAACACTGAGGGGGGTGGGGGACTGACAAACACTGAGGGGGGGTGGGGGACTGATAAACACTGAGAGGAGGATGAGGGACTCAAAACACTGAGAGGGGGATGAGGGACTCACAAACACTGAGGGGGGGATGGGGGATTGAAAAACACGGGAGGGGGGGATGGGGGACTGCCCAAAACACTGAGGGGGGTGGGGGAAACTCAAAACCGGGGGGGATGAGGGACTGACAAACACTGAGGGGGGGGTTTGAGGACTCAAAAACACGAGATGGGGATGGGGGACTCACAAACACTGAGAGGTGGATGAGGGACTCACAAGCACTGGGGGGGAGGGAGGGACTGACAAACACTGAGGGGGGGATGGGGGGACTGACAAACACTGAGGGGGGGGTGAGGGACTGACAAACACTGAGATGGGGATGGGGGATTGACAAACACTGAGATTTGGGATGGGGGATTGACAAACACTGAGGGGGGGATGAGGGACTGACAAACACTGAGAGGGGGATGGGGGGATTTGACAAACACTGAGGGGGGGGTGGGGGACTGACAAACACTGGGGGAAATGGGGGACTCACAAACACTGAGAGGGGAATGGGGGGACTCACAAACACTGAGAGGGGGGGGGGACTGACAAACACTGAGAGGGGGTGAGGGATGACAAACACTGAGAGGGGGGATGAGGGGACTCACAAACACGGGAGATTGGGATGGGGGACTGACAAACACTGAGAGGGGAGGGGGACTGACAAACACTGAGAGGGGGGGGGGGACTGATAAACACGGGAGAGGAGGATAGAGACTCACAAACACTGAGAGGGAATGAGGACTAAACAAACACTGAGAGGGGATGGGGCAAACACTGAGAGGGGGTGGGGGACTGACAAACACTGAGGGGGGGATGAGCCCTCACAAACACTGAGAGGGGAATGAGGGACTACAAACACTGAGAGGGGGATGAGGGCCCACAAACCTGAGGGGGGGTGAGGGACTGACAAACCCCAAGGGGGGGGAGGGACTACAAACACGGGAGGGGGGAATGGGGGATTTAAACAAACACTGAGGGGAAATGAGGGACTAAAACACTGAGGGGGGGTGAGGGACTCAAACACTAAAGGGGGGGTGAGGGACTGAAAACACTGAGAGGGGGAATGAGGGACTCAAAAACACTGAGAGGGGGTGAGGGCCCCAAAACACTGAGGGGGGGGTGAGGGACTACAAACACTGAGGGGGGGGTGAGGGACTCACAAACACTGAGGGGGGGTGAGGGACTGAAAAACACTGAGAGGGGTAAAGGGGACTAAAAACTGGGGGGGGGAACTACAAAACTGAGGGGGGGAACTGAAAAACTAAGGGGGGGGGACTGACAAAAGAAAGGGGGTTGAAAAAACGAGAGGACGGGCAAAAACGAGAGGGACGCAGAAACAGAGAGGGCGCAGAGACTGAGAGGGTAAGATGGGGGAACACAGACACCGGGAGGACAGAGAGACACCTGAGGACACACAGACACCGGGAGGACCAAGACCCCTTTTGAAAGACAGACAAAACACCCCTGAGGACAGACAGACACCTGGGGCACGTGGTCAGTGACATATATGGTCACTAAACACATTAACAAACCACATAATTGTTGACAAATACTTTAGTCTCAGATCAAAGTAGGAAAATGGATTGAGTTAAAAAAGTTATACACTTTTAAAAAATTTTTAAGTACGGGTACAAAAAAGGTAAAGGGAGAGGAAAACAACTCCCTTTTGTGATTCATGTTGAAAGAGGAAGGGGCCCGGAGCCAAATTTTGACCCGGGAACCAAAACGGGGAAAACCCGCCAAAGAGAGGTAACACGCCCCCCCATGCCCGTGTACATTAACAACAAATCACACACACACAAACGTACACATAGATAAAATCACGTAATAGAAGTGAGTGAAAGTGGAAAAAATGCGGAAAAAAATAGATATGTGATAAACACAGACAAGCTGGGGGGGGGGGGGGGGGGAGAGAGAGAGAGAGAGAGAGAGAGAGAGAGAGACAGAAGACAAAAAGAGAGAGAGAAAAGACAGAGAGAGAACAGACAGACAAAAAAAGAGAGATAGAGAGACGGTAGGGGTTGCAAGATTCTGTATGAGGGACGTAAGCTCACACCCTTTGGGATGCTCCACTTTCTTTTGCCCCGGGCCCCCCTCTTCTGCGACTGCTTGAAAGAGAGAACACAGCAAAAACGGGCTCGTTTTCGGGGCTGGGCCATCCTGGGTAGATCTGTCATTTCAGCAGAGCCTTCAACACAGGAGGGATGTGGGTGGGCCCTTTCTGTCATGGGTCCATTTCGAGGACGGGGAGAAGCAAACTTCTATACCACAAGCGGGCAGGAAGCAGCAACTTCACTCTGGCTGTAGCATCTCCCGAACATCTCTTCATCTGAGATCCTTTATCCCCGGATGACTCAAGTCTGGAACACGTTCGTTCGTACAGCATAATAGTCAACGAGATAAAGTCAGTTGGGTCAAATGAAAATGTTGGCCCCAGATGGCTCTAACTTCATCCTGTTCCCTACTTGTATGTTTAATAACAATAAAAATGCCAAAAGAGCTGATTGGTAACACCTTTTTAGCTTGTCAATAAAGTTAGGAACTTTTAAATTGTCAATAATTTGTCAATAAAGTTAAAGGGGTCCCAACCTAACCATGTCCCAAACCCCGTGTAAAAAGAGAGAGAGATAAGAGAAAGATAGAGCGTATTCTTGAGTACATTTAAAGGTAATGACAGGTATCAGGAATTCCCCAAAGGGTTTACACTTGGGGCACCTGCTGAGAAGAACCATCTAATTCAAAAACCCGATTAAAGACTACCCCTTTTTATCCCAAAGGGGTGTGAGCCAAGGATAGAAAAACAGAAGGCTCTTCCCCACCACACTCCGCTCACTCCAGCCACTGTCGACATGTAAACATGGAGGAGGGGAAATTATCATTCTTGAAAAAAGACATAGAAGTTAGAGCTGGATGGAAGACCCGGGGCTATAACATTAGTTTAATTTTTTCCATTCTGCTATAACTCTGTTTTCAACAACAAGGGAGAGTTATGGGGAATTTTAAGTTTGGGGTTGCATCTTCTGCCTCGCAGTTTCATTCCGTTTTTTTTGAGTTATGGACTCATTCAGCACTTCAGATAGTACTTGATGTTTCCCGATCCCGAAGGTTATAGGGATCCCCCCGTCCTCTCTTTTTTTTGAGACACAAAAAGTTTAAATACTTTGAGTCTCTTCGTGAGGCTTGTTTAGGGGTTGTTGGTACCAGGTTGGTAATTTTTTCTCTACCCCCTCTCAGTGCCCCCCCCCCCCCCCCCCCCCCCCCTCCTCCTCCCTCCTCCCTTCCCTCTCTCTCTCTCTCTCTTCTCTCTCTCTCTCTCTCTCTCTCTCTCTCTCTCTCTCTTTTTTTATTTACACAATGATTGTACAAGTTACGTTAAAGAGTCCGGGCGATATTTTTTACAAGCCAAGTATTATCTTTTTAAAAGCGTTTTTTTCTGTTATGAGACATACAAAAAGAAATAGGATGAAGTTGGAACCATTTTGGGCCAGATATTTCATTTGGTCAACTGATTTATTAATGTCATTATGCTGACAGAAAAATGTTCCATGAACATAAGAACATAAGAATGGGGGGAACACTGCAGAAAGGGCCCACTGGGGCCCTTTCAAGGCAGGTCCATATCAAAACCTTTTCCTAAGGGAAATTTTTTCCCCACTCACGACACCAATCAAACCCAGCCCCTCCCACTCATATATTTGTCCAATCTCTTTTTAAAACCACCCAAGGTCCCAACCCCTATCACAGTACTCGGAAGATTGTTCCACGCATCTAAAATCTGTTCGAAAACCAGTACTTGCCTTTTCCTTTCTAAATCTAAATTTATTCCCAAATTTTAAAACCGTTATTTCTGGTTCTTACTTGGTTCGATATCCTCAAAATATTTTTTTAATATCTCCTTTGTTTATCCCATCATCCCTTATACACCTCGATGATATCTCCCCCCATTCTACGTCTCTCCAGAGAGTGGAGATTCAACGCTCTAAGTCTATCTTCATACGGAGATTTCTTATACTGTAAATCATTTTAGTCATTCTTCTTTGTATGTTCTCCAAGAATCTATATCCATCCTGTAGTAAGGAGACCAAAACCGGGCTGCATAACCAAATGAGGTCTCACTAGTGATGTATAGAGCTGTAAAATAACTTTTGGGCTTCTGGTTTTTTAACTTTTTGAAATAAATCTGGGAATCTGTTAGCCTTTTGCCACACTTAGGCACTGTTGTCGGCCAAAAATTTCCCGCTTTCCATGACTCCCAAGTCTTTTACATTCTGTATGATCCCCTTCACCTAGTTTATAAATTCGAGGATATTTTCATTACCAAGGGGGAGTACCTTTTCCTTTACATTGAACTTCATCTGCCACTTTTCAGACCAAGACATTAATTTTCCAAATCCTCCTGGAGTTCACTGGTATCCTCCCCAGAATGAATCATACGGCCTATTTTTGTATCATCAAAAATTTACTCATGTCACTTGAATTCCCATCAAGGTCATTTTTGTAAATTATGAACAAAAATGGGCCTAAAAATGATCCTTGTGGAAAAACCCCCTAGTGACTAATCCCCCCTTCAGATTTGACCCCATTAATGGAAACTCTCTGCTTTCTATTGGGGAACCAAAGCCTTTTATCCATTTTAGGAAAATTTAAAACCTTTTCCTAAAACCAAAAAGAAAATGAAATTTTTTAAAGTCCCCCCCTTGGGGGAGGTTATTATCAACCTTTAGAAATCCAAGGGAACTTTTATCTTTTTTTAAAAAACGGGGCTATGGCCTCCCCAATTAAGTGATTTCTTAAAGGGGACAAATGTTTTGGGAAAAATTGTTTTTATTGTCCCTGTTGTTTAGAAATAATTGTTGTTCCAAGGCGGTAAAACCTTGAAATTTGGGTTTTTTGGCTTTAAAATGGCTTCCCCCAGTAAAAAATTGAAAAGGTTGGGGGAAATTTGGGAAAATCCCCCGGCCAGGCCGGGTCCACAAGAGAAAAGAAACAATTTCTATTTGGGAAAAGTTGGGGAATAAGACGGGGAAAAGGGATGTGGCCAAACCACATCAAGGATTTGCCAAAGGGGGGCCTGTTAAAGTTTTTTGAAAAATCCCAAATGGCGTGCAGAAGGGGTTTAATGTTGGGTTAGGCCCGGGGGAAATTTTTGGGAAATTCAAATTTTACTTTAGAAAACTTTCCCCACCCCGGGTTCCCCACCCCCCTTAAAAGGGGGTTTAAGATGGGTTTTTGGAACCCTCCCCCCCCCTTTGGGGGTTTTCTCCCCAAACTTTTGAAATACCGCTTTCCCAAGGGGGTTATATATTTTAAATTGGTGATTAAGAACAAGGGGGCGGGGGGCATTTCCTCCCCATTAAAGTAAACCCTCCCAAAATTACAAATGTTGAAAGTTGGGGTTTGAAAATAAGAAGGCTTGAAAACAGGAATTATAAAATTTCCCAAAACCACAATTTTTAAATTGCACCCAAAGAACTTTGGGGGATCTTTTTGAGAAAATTTTTCCCCAAAAAATCTTACCAAAAAAAGGGAAAATGAAAGGGGAAGGGGGTTTTAAAAATCGTTTCCCCCGGCCTGGACCAAAGTTCCCGGGGCCATAACTTGGAGAAAGACCCGCAATGTCCAGGGGGCTTTTAAACAAATTTAACCGGACGGGTTTATATGGTCCACCCCTATTAAAAAGTTTTCCCCAAAAAATTGGCAAGGTTTAAATTCTTTTTTAAAAACCCAAAAATTTTCGGTCAAAAAAGGGGAAAAGGGGTGGTTTCGAGAAACCCCTTTTTCCCTATGCCGGGATTTTTTTGGGTTTCCCCCAAAATCTTACCAATTATTGACCCCCCCGGTGACCCCCCCTCTCAGTATTTCTGTTTTTGTTCTGCTTTTTTTGTGAACAGGGACTACATTTCCTCTTTTAAACTGGGGCCCATTTACACTTCTGGGCAGTGCTGATAGATCTTTAGAGGTGCTGCTAGCTGGTCCCCATCTACTCAATCTTGGGCTCACCTTATCTCGGCCAACCCCCTTTCTTGCCCCAGGAATTTTAAAAATTCAATTCATCGTGCCGTATTTCACCACTGACGACTATGATACAGTTCTTGCGGCTGGAAAAAGGAGGTTCCTTTTTAGATCAAACAAAATTTTGACGCAAAGTGTTAACAACTTCCTGCTGCAGTGTTCCCTTTTTTTATGTTCTTATGTCCTTTAAACCCAAAGGGCCACCCGGTTTGACCCCCTCCCGATGCCACTTTCTTTTGTGTTAGCCTCCCCTTTTGAGATGGCTCACTTTTGGACCTCTTCCATTTTCCAACAGGATTGCCTTGATTCCGTTAGAGATAATGAGAGCGAGAGGGGAGAGAGAGAGAGAGAAAGGGGAAAAAAGGAAAAAAAAAGGGAGAAAGGAAAAAGAAACCAAACAATCTCTGGGAAGGAAAAAACTTTTATGGAAAACCTTTCTAAGAGCACCCGCATGGACCCAACTTTCAAAATAGCACCAGAAAGGACCCAGACCCAATACAAAAAGCAAAGCACAAAATTGACTCCAACCTTCTGACACCAGATTTACTCCAACCTTCTAAGTAGCACCAGCATTACCCATACCTTTAAAAGGGACCAGCATTGACCCATACCTTACAAGAGCAACATTTACTCCATACCTTACTAAGTAGCACCAGCATTGACTCCATACCTTACTAAGTAGCACCAGCATGGCCCCCAGCCCCACAAGTAGACCAGAATGGACTCCAGACCTTTAAGTAGCAACAGCATGGACCCCAGACCTTACAAGTAGCACCGGATGGACCCCAGCCTACAAGAGTCCAGCATGGACTCCAGACCTGAGTAAGTACCACCATATGGACTCAGACCTTTAATAGCCAGCATGGACTCCACCCCTTAGTAATTAAACCCATGGACCCCAGACCTTACTAAGTAGCATCAGCATGGACCCAGACCCAAAATAGCACTAGTAGGGACCAGACCTTACTAAGTAGCACCAGTATGGACCCCAGACCTTACTAAGTAGCAACAGCATGGACCTTGCCACTAAGTAGAAACAGCATGGACTCTAGCCCTTTCTGTAGCACCAGCATGGACCCCAGACCTTACTAATGCACCATTGGACTTCAGCCCTTTATAAAAGAAAAAGTATGGACTCCAGCCCTTTTTAAGTAGCACCAGTAAGGCTGACCTTATAAGTAGCAAAAATGGACCCCAGCCCCAAAAAGTCAACAGCATGGACCCCAGACCTTACTAAGAGAACAGCATGGACCCCAGACCTTACTAAGTACACCAGCATGGACTCAGACCTTACTAATGCCCATCATGGACCCCACACCTTGAAGAGCACCAGTAGGGACTCCACCCCTGATAAAGTGTGTCCAGAAACGGGAGAGTCCAGATTACTCTCAAAGACTGATGACCCATTAGGAAAGACCAGTTTTTAAAACCCAAAACCCAAAACACACACACACACACACACACACACACACAAAGAGGGGGACTAAAAGGAATGGGGAAATTTTCCCCACAATCCAGTGGGACAGAGAACGCGGGGAAAAGAGTAAATGTGATGGGAATATGTGACAAAAATATGCAAGGAAGTAAAGGGGGGTTTGTCCCCGGGGCAACAGACATAATGAGAGGGGAGGACGGCCCTTGGTTCCCCCAAGGGTGTAGGGGGGCAAAAACCAAGTGAACTAGAGAAGGGAAGAAGTATAAAGTCAGAGCCCCCGAAGAACACGGAGAGAAGTCAAAGAGCAAAAATGAATATGCCGCTATAGAGGGAGGCAACGACAATGAAAAAATGACATAGCAGCGGCAAGTCTGACCCAAGTTGTTGTACAGTCACATCAGGAAGAAAACAACAGTCAAAGGCCAGGTAATCAGACTGGGGAAAGGGGAAGGAGGAGATTTCCCAAAGAAACGACCTGGAAGGTTTGTGGGGGCTCAACATGATTGAAAGAAGTGGCCTGGTGGCAAAAGTTTTGGCTTCACACGGTGAGGTCGGTTCGTTTCCCTGGCAAACGGTGGAAACATCGGACGGTTCCTTCATTGTCTATTTTCCCCCAATCATAAAATGGGTACCAGGTGTTAGTCGATTGGTGTGGGTCGCATCCTGGGACAAAAGTGACCTAATTTGGCCGAAATGCTCTGCATAACAAGCGGCTTTTATAATATATGTCATTGATGTCAGTTATTCTTTATACCTTGTACACGTATTTTTAGTAAAAAAAGTATTATCTTTATTATTATTATTATTGTTATGATTATGATTATTATTATTATTATTATTAATATTATTATTATTTTTAAAAAAGGACCCCAAAAAGGAGGGAGGGTAGGATACCCAACAAATGCTGGACATGATACAACAACCAAGGAGGGGGGAGGCTGCTGCAACGGATACCTTAAAGACGATGGGCCAGATAACATCTCCATGGGTCCTGAGAGGGAGCAGAGGCCATTTTACCACAAACCCAAAATCTTCAACTCATCTATCGAAACAGAGCGACCCTGGGTAGGGAAGAAGCAAATATAGTACCAATTTCAAAAAAAAGGAGACAGACACAAGCACTAAACTACAGACCAGTGTCTCTAACATGTATAGTATGTAAAGTCATGGAGAAGATTACCGGGAAAAAAGTGGTGGAACACCTGGAAAGGAACGAGCAAACGACAACCAGCACGGATTCAGGAGGGGAAATCCTGAGTCTAAACCTTAAGTTCTATGACAAGGTGACAGCAGTAAGACAAGAGAGAAGAGAAAAAAAGCGCAGGTAGTTTTGTTTTCTTGGACTGTAAAAAGGGTTTTTTCACACAGTTACACACAAAGATTAGAGCAAAACCTGGAGGACCAGGCAGGTATAACAGGAAGGCACTGCAATGGATCGGGAAACCTGTTTCTGGAAATAGAATGACATGATGGGGGGATAAGGCAGCACAGAGGGCTCGGGACAGCCGAAGGTCTGGTCCAGCAACTGGCCTGGGCTCAACCCCCCCAAGTGCAAAATCATGAAGTTTGGGAAGGGCAAAGAAGACCCAGACAGAGTACGGGCTGGGGGGCCAAAGATAAAATCTCACTCAAGGAAAAGGATTTTGGAGTGTGTATAATACCGAGCACATCTCCTGAGGCGCATATCAACCAAATAACTGCTGCAGCATATGGGCGACTAGTAAACCCTGAATAGCTTTCCCCACATCCAGTAAGGAGTGTTCGGGACCCTGACACCGTGACGTCGGGACCATATTAGGATCAGCCCCAGGTGGAACCCTCACCGGCCAAGCACATCAGGAAACTAGAGAAAGTGCAATGGTTTGCAACGAGACTAGCCCCGGGAGCAAAAGGGGCATGTCCTACAAGGAGGGGATAAAGAATTGACCTGACGACACTAGAGGACAGGGAGGGACAGGGGGAACATATAACGACATATAAAATCTGAAGTACTGACAAGATGGACAGAGACAGGATGTTCCCGAGATGGGACACAACAACAAGGGGCCAATTGGGAAAATGAAGACTAGATGGTCACAGGATGTTAAATTTCTTAACAGGAAGTGGAATAGTCTGGAAAAATGAGGTAGTGGGGGCAGGTACCATACATCTTTAAGAAGAGGGGATAAAGCCATAGAGCAGGGGGAAAAGTGACCTAGTAGCGATCAGTGAAGAGGCGGTGCCAGGAGCTATACTCGACCCCTGGAACCACAATTTGGTGAGTACAATTACGTGAGAAAAACACACACACATAAAACACACATAAATCCCCAGTACCTCCCAGGTCCCCACCCCCACAGACCCCCAGAACACTGTTGGAGGAAACTGAAGGTATGGTAACCCCGCTGACGGAATAACAAGTAAGTGGGGGGGAGGGCACGAAAGAGTCAAAAAGGCATCACCAGACATCATAGCCCCACAGAAACCAACCCCAGGTTTTAACAGATGCCATCCCTTCCCAACGGGGTATCAGATCCTGAGGAAAGACAAAAGGGGTGGAGGGTGGCACTGCTGATCAAAAAACCGATGGGACGCTCTGATCATGGGGGGACTTCAATATAAAGGAAATCGATTGAGAGAACTTGGGACATGGGGCCAAGAAACGTGGAGGGCTAAGAGATGGAGGGGGGACTGGAAACTCATGTACCAACACGTAAAGGGGCACTGCCAAAAAAGAAGAGGATAACCAGCGGCTGGACCTAATATTCACCTTGAGTAGTGCAGATATTGAGGACATCACATGAAAGACCCCTTGGGGCCAGTGATCATGGGTTTTAAACTTGAATGCCGTGGAAAGGGGGGAAGAGGAAGGGCTGGATAATGAAACAAAACTACAAGAAAAGGGGGCTAAGTGGGCATGAAGAACTTCCTGAACGGGTTCAGTGGGACAGAGAACGGAGGAAGTCAGTAAACGAGATGATGGAATGTGTGACAACAATATGCAAGGAAGCGAGGGAGGTTTGTACCCAAGGGTAAAAGGAATAATGAAAAAACCAGGATGGCCCGTGGTTCACCCAAAGGTGGGAGGCCAAAAACCCAAATGTGCTATGGAATGGAAGAAGAAGAAGGCAAAGGACCCAGGAGAATAAAGAGCAGTCGTAGAGCCAGAAATGAATATGCACAGGTAAAAAGGAAGGCCCAAAGACAGTATGAAAATACATACAAGGAAAGCCAAATCTGACCCCAAAACTGTTGTACACCCATCAGGGGAAAACAACAGTCAAGGACCAGGTATCAGGCTAAGGAAGGAAGGAGGAGAGATCACAAGAAACGACCCGGGGGTATGTGAGGGAAATCAACATGAGATTCAAAGAAGTGTTCACAGATGAGACAGAAGGACTCCCGAAAGACGGAGAGGGGTACACCACCAAGTGCTGGACACAAACATGCAACCGAGGAAGAAGTAAAAGGCTGCTGAGTGACTAGATACCTCAAAAGGGGATGGGGCCCGGGCAACATCTCTCCATGGGTCCCGAGAGAGGAGCAGAGGCGCTAGGGACTCCCCAACAGCACTATTCAACACATCTATCGAAACAGGGAGTTTCCAATATGGAAGACAGCAAATGAGTCCCAATTTTAAAAAAAGGGCAGACATGAAGCACTTTATCACCTTGGTACATTTTATCCCCTTGTACATAGTGTACATAATGTACATAACTGTATATAAATATTTGGTGAAGGGAAAAACAAGAAATATTACTGCTGAGTTTGTTTTGCTCCAACCCATTACGACCAGGTACAGGCCATTTTACCCGAGTCGGGGGGAGCAGCAAGTACAACCACCCCCAAACCACCCACAGAACCACCCACAGAACCACTCACAGAACCAATCACAGAACCACCACAGCCCTGCAACCCAAAAAAAATTACCCAAAAAAAACCACACTTCACACTCACAAACCCCACCTACCGAGCACCCTCCCATAGTACCCTGCCAGATCTCTCACTTCCCCACCCCCCACAAACCCACCAGAATACAGACACAAAAAAGCTGAAGGTATGGTACACAAATACAACGGAATAACAAATAAGTGTGAGGAGTGGCATAAAAGAAGTGAGGCATCCCTGGACATCATAGCACTCACGGAAACCAAGCTCACCGCAATGATAACAGATCAGTCTTTCCAACTGGATATCAGATCCTGAGGGAAAATTATAGGGAATAGAGGGGGGGAGGACTTGCAGTGCTCATCAAAAACAGTGGAGATTTGAGGAGTTGGAAGGATGGGACAGAGGGAAGCAAGGGACTACAAAATAGGAGCACTTCAGACTGGGGGTCCCAGGGGTGTGATTGCAGTGATGTACAACCCACCACATAATAGCAGGAGGCCAAGACAAAATTTAGAGCAACAGAGCAATGGTTGATACACTAGCTGAGGTGGCCAGAAGGGCCCACATGGGCAGAGCAAAGTTACTAATTGTGGGCAATTTTGGGCAAAGGAGACTGGGAAAACTTGGAGCCACATGGGGACCAGAAACGTGGAAGGCCAAGATGATGGAGATGGTACTGGAAAACCTTATGCATCAACATGTTAGGAACACTACAAGAGAGAGAGAGAGAGAGAGAGAGAGAGGGGGAAAAAAAAATGAGCCAGCAAGGCTGGACCTCATATTCACGTTGAGTAGTTCAACATTGAGAACATCACATATGTAAGGCCCTCGAAGCCAGTGATCAGGTGGTCCTGAGCTTCGAATACGGGATTAACAAATGCAGGGGGAAGCAGGATGAGTAGGATGGGAGAAACCAAACTCCCAAAGGGGAACTACAGGCATGAGAAATTTCCTGCATGAGGTTCAGTGGGAAAGAGAACTGGTGGAGAAATCAGTAAATGAAATTTTTGATCACATGACAACAAAATCCAAGAGCGAAGGAGAAGTTCGTACCAAGGGCAAGAAAACAATGGGAAACCAGAAAGAACTCTTGGTTCACCCAAAGGTGTAGAGAGTCCAAAACTAAATAGGCCAAAGAATGGAAAAATATGGAAGAAAAAGAACCGGGAAAATAGGAGATTAATCCAAGAGCTAGAAACGTTTTGCACAGATAAGAAGGGAGGCCCAGCGACAATACTAAAATGACATAGCATCGAAAGCCAAATCTGACTCGAAGCTGTTGTACAGCCACATCAGGAGAAAACAACAGTCAAAGACCAAATAATCAGGCTAAGGAAGGAAGTAGGGAGGTCACAAGAAACGACAAGGGAAATATGTGAAGAGATCAACACAAGATTTAAGGAAATATTTTCAGTGGAGACAGAAAGGACTCCCGAAAGCCCGGGAATGGTGGGCTACACGAACAAGACCTGGACACAATACACACAACAGAGGAGGAATTGAAGAGACTGCTAAGTGAACTAGATACTTCAAAGGGGGTGGGACCGGATAACATCTCTCCATGGGTCCTGAGAGAGGGAGCAGAGGCGCTGTGTGTGACACTAACAACAATCTTCAAAACATCTATCGAAACAGGGCAACTACCTGAGGTGTGGAAGACAGCAAATGTAGTCTCAATATTCAAGAAAGGAGAGAGACAGACAGCATTTAACTACAGGCCAGTTTCACTGACATGTAAAGTATGCGAAGTCATGGAGAACATTATTAGGAGAAAGTGGTGGAGCACCTAGAAAGGAATGAGCTTACAAACGATAACCAGCACGATTTCAGGTAAGGAAATCCTGTATTACATGCCTACTGAAGTCTTACGATAAGGTGACAAATAAGACAAGAGAGGGGTGGGAATATTGCATTTTCTTGGACTATAAGAAGGTTTTCGACACAGTTCCACATAAGAGATTAGTGCAATAGCTAGAGGAGCATGCAGGAATAATAGGAAAAGCATGGCAATGGATCAGAGAATACCTGACAGGAAGGAAACAATGAGTCATGATACGTAATGAGGTGTCGGAATGAGCGCCTGCGACGAGCGGGGTACCAAAGTGGTCAGTCTTAGGGCCAGTGCTATTTCTGGCATATGTGAATGACATGACGGAAGGATAGATTCAGATAGATGCAGACGATGTGAGGCTAATGCGATTAAATCAGATGAATATCAGGGACGACTACAAAGGGATCTGGACAGGTTGCAAGCCTGGTCCAGCAACTGGTTCTTGGAGTTTAACCCCACCAAGTGCAAAGTCATGAAGATCGGGGAAGGTCAAAAGACGCAGGCAGAGTGCAGGCTAGGGGACCAAAGACTGAAAACCTTCTCAAGGAAAAAGGGTCTTGGGGTGAGTATAATACCGAGCACACTCCTGAGGGATATCAACCAAATAACGCTGCAGCATATGGGCGCCGGCAAACCTAAGAATATTTCCCTCACCTTAGTAAGGAATCGTTCAAGACTCTGTACACAGTGTACGTCAAGCCCATTTTGGGAAACCCCCCCCCTGGTCAAGCACGTCAAGAAATTAGAGAAATGCAAGGGTTTGCAACAAAAAAGTCCCGGGGTTAAAGGGGTATGTCCTATAAAGAGGTTGAGGAATCGACCTGGCACTGGAGGACAGGAGGGATAGGGAAAACATGTAACTCATATAAAATACTGAGAGGAATTAACAAAATGGATAGGGGCAGGATGTTTCAGAGATGGGAACAGCAACAAGGGGTCACAACTGGGAAATTGAAGACCAGATGAGTACAGGAATGTTAGGAAGTATTTCTTCAGTCATAAAGTTGTCAGGAAGTAGAACCATCTAGAACATGATGTAGGGGGCAGGATCCATAAATAGTTTTAAGATGAGATACGATAAAGCTCATGGAGCAGTTAGAGAGTGAACCTAGTAGCGACCAGCGAAGAGGCGGGGCCCGGGGCTCGACCCCGCAACCACTTTTAGGTGAATTATGTGATACACACACAAAAAAACACACATACACATACACACACACAGTGATCATAAATATTGCCTAAAAGTTACTGAAAAATTAACATTTTCAAAAAATTTTCCGTACGCCAGACCAGAGGTGAGGAAAGTAGAGGTGAGTGAGGTAGAGGTGGTGAAAGTAGAGGTGGGGAGGTGAGGTGGTGAAAATAGAGGTGGTGAGGAGGGTGGTGAAATGGGTGAGGGGAGTAGAGGTGGGGTGAGATTAGAGTTGAGTGGGGTAGGGTGAGTGAGAATGAGGTGAGGAGATTAGAGTTGGTGAGGGAGAGGTGGGAGAGTAGACGGGGCAGAGTGAGTTAAGAGTAGAGGTGGTGATAGTAGGGTGAATGAGAGTAGATGTGAGGAGGTGATGGTGAGAGTGGGTGGTGAAAGGGAGGATGAGAGTGGGTGGTGAGGGAGGGTGAAGAAGGGGGTTGGTGAGGAAGGTGGTGAGTTAGGGTGGTGAGGTGAAAGGGGAGGGTTGGTAGAAGTGGTGAGAGTGGGTGGGAGAGGAGGTGATTGGGAGAGAGGTGGTGAGGGAGGGTGATTGAGGTAGGGTGTGTGAGGTAGAGGTGAGTGAGGGAGAGTTGAGGAGTAGAGGTGAATGAGGTAGAGTTGAGGTAGATGGGAGGTAGGGTGGTGAGGGAGGGTGGTGAGGTAGAGTTGAGAGTAGAGGTGGTGAGTAGGGTGAATGAAGTGGGTGGTGAGGTATAGGTGAGTGGGAGTGAGGTGGGAGGTAAAGGCGAGTTAGGTGAAGTGGTGAGTGGGTGGGAGGAGAGGTGGGGGGAGGTAAAAGGGGGTGAATTAGAGTTGGTGGGGTGAGGTGGTGAGGAGGTGAGTGAGGTAAAGGGGAGTGGGGTAGGGGTGGTGAGAAGAGTTGGTGAAGTGGGTGAAAGGGGAGGTGGGGAGGGGGGCGTGTGAGGTAGGGTGAGCGAGGGAAAAATTAAAAGGGAAAAGGGGGTGAGGGAGAAATGAGTGAGGAGGGTGGTGAGGTAGAGGTGGTTAAAAAGGTAAGTGAGATTAGTTGGTGAGGGATAGTTGGTGAGGAAGAGGTGGGAGTAGGGTGGTGAGGTAGAGGTGAGGAGATTAGAGTTGGTGAGTAGAGGTGAGTGAGTAGAGGAGAGTGAGGTGGGTGAGTGAGGAGAGGCGAGTGAGAGTAGTTTTTTGTGAGGGAGTTTAGGTGAGGTGAATAAGGAAAAGGTAGTTGTGGGGGTGAAGTAGAGGTGGGGGGGAGGTTGAAGGGAGAGGTTAGTGAGGTAGGGTGGTGAAAAAGGGGGGAGGGTGGGTGAAAAAGGAGGGTGGGTGAGGTAGAGGTGAGTGGGGAGGGTGAGTGAGGTAGGGTGAATGGGTGGGTGGTGAGAGGGGTGGTGAGGGGAGGGGGGTGAAGTGGGTGGTGAGGTAGAGGGGAGTGAGGGGAGGTGAGGGAGTAGAGTTGGTGAGAGTAGAGGTGGGGAGAATGAGATGGGGTAGGGGGGGAGTGAGTGAAAATAGGGTTGGTGAGGGGGAGTGAAAGAGGAAACGTGGTGGGTAGGGGGGGTGAGTAGAGGTGAGTGAGGTAATTAAAATGGGTGAGAGTGGGGGAGTGAGGTTGAGGTGAGTGAGAGAGAAATGAGTGAGGGGGTGGTGAGGTAGAGGTGAGGAGTAGAGGTGGTGAGGTAGGGTGAGAATGAAGGGAGTGAGGAGGGAGGGGAAGGGGGTGGGGTAGAGGGGGAGGAAAAGAGTTAATTAGTTTAGATTTTGTAGTTCAGTTGCTAGTTTATTGTGGGGCACTGATCATCTTAGGAAAACAACACTAAAAAAACATGAATGTACAAGAGGTCACAAAAATACATGAATGTGCAAGAGGTCACAAAAACACATGACTTTACAAGAGGTCACAAAAAACACATGACTTTACAAGAGGTCACAAAAAACGCATGAATGTACAAGAGGTCACAAATAAACATGACTGTACAAGAGGTCACAAAAGCACATGACTGTACAAGAGGTCACAAAAAACAGATGACTGTTCAAGAGGTCACAAAAAACGGACTGTACAATAGGTCACAAAAAACACATGAATGTACAAGAGGTCAAAAAAAAAAACATGAATGTACAAGAGGTCACAAATAAACATGACTGTACAAGAGGTCACAAAAGCACATGACTGTACATGAGGTCACAAAAAAACACATGACTGTTCAAGAGGTCACAAAAAACGTGACTACAATAGGTCACAAAAAACATGAATGTACAAGGTCACAAAAAACACATGAATGTACAAGAGGTCACAAAAACCCATGAATGTACAAGAGGTCACAAAAACCCATGAATGTACAAGAGGTCACAAAAAACATGAATGTACAAGAGGTCACAAAAACACATGAATGTACAAGAGGTCACAAAATCTCATGAATGTACAAGAGGTCAAAAAAACACATGACGACATCTTAATATATATTTTAATTAACTTTTTATTTTTTTAAAGCAAATTAAGGATATTTGCTTAATGTTTCGGGCATCTTGGCATATCACATAGGTCATTATACTGTCTCTATGTTCCTCAATACATGAACAATCAAGCTTTGCATTAGGTTTGATCATCTTCCGTGTGTCTGCCAGACTGCCACAAGTGTGTCTGCCAGACTGCCACAAGTGTGTCTGCCAGACTGCCCAAGTGTCTGCCAGACTGCCACAAGTGTGTCTGTCAGACTGCCACAAGTGTGTCTGCCAGACTGCCACAATGTGCTGCCACCCAAGTGTGTCTGCCAGACTGCCACAAGTGTGTCTGCCAGACTGCCACAAGTGTGTCTGCCAGACTGCCACAAGTGTGTCTGCCAGACTGCCAAGTTCCAGACTGCCACAAGTGTCTGCCAGACTGCCACAAGTGTGTCTGCCAGACTGCCACAAGTGTGTCTGCCAGACTGCCACAAGTGTGTCTGCCAGACTGCCAGAACTACTTGTAAACAAGTCACTCTGTTCATATTTCCAATTGTTCCATAAACATATTTACCTACCTTCATGTTATCATAGTGAGTTATTGACCTACTCAAACTTCTAGCTGCATTCCTATGATATTCAAATTCATTTTTTATCTGCTGATTCTGTTATAATGTTCCACACAGTAAACTCTTTCCTTGGCGGTATTTTATTTGCTTAATTAATCAACTTTCTCATGAAGCAGTAATTCATTGTGGGATGAAGTCCATATGAATTGTATACCTGGCTTCTGGAGTGAGCATTACGTGGCTTCTGGAGTGAGCATTACGTGGCTTCTGGAGTGAGCATTACGTGGCTTCTGGAGTGAGCATTACGTGGCTTCTGGAGTGAGCATTACGTGGCTTCTGGAGTGAGCATTACGTGGCTTCTGGAGTGAGCATTACGTGGCTTCTGGAGTGAGAATTACGTGGCTTCTGGAGTGAGCATTACGTGGCTTCTGGAGTGAGCATTACGTGGCTTCTGGAGTGAGCATTACCTGGCTTCTGGAGTGAGCATTACGTGGCTTCTGGAGTGAGCATTACGTGGCTTCTGGAGTGAGCATTACGTGGCTTCTGGAGTGAGCATGTTGTTAGTCATTATGTGGTGACAAACTCAGTCTTCAGTGCCGTTAATAAACTTTAATGTCATCAGGATGACAAACAATTCGGTTTGGAGTCGAGACTCCCGGTTGTTAATTCTCATTACTGACTCACCACAGTTCCTACCATCCTCATCTCGGGAGGAAACAACAAGACAGATGCAGCCTCCCCAGTAGACTCCTACTTTGATCCAGCAGACTATATAATTTGAGAAACATTATCACTAACAGCTAGCAATAACAGACAGTTAAGCCAGAATTATCTTCTAGAACAACTGCACTTTGCAAGTGATTCATCAACGGGATTACTTGAGAGGTGGAAGCCATAAGAATTGTTCATTAATTCCTTTCTCCCCGTTTTTTAATAATTATTCATGGCTAATGGTGGTATGCAACCACACGGGTTTAGCGTTTAACGTAATATATAACATTATATAATATTTCTGGCTTCTTCAGTGGGAAAAATATTGAAAGTTATGATGGGAGTAAAGTGCATGTAGTGATGACGTAGATGTAGCAATGGAGAGAAAAATGTAGAGGAAAACGGGTGAAGGTGGAGATGAAAAGAGGGAGGTTGAAGTAAAAGATGAGGAAAAATTAAAAAAACGAAGAGAGAAGAGAAACATATATGGAACAAAGATGAGTTGAAGGATGGGGAAAGATACAGAGGAAACTAAAGGTTGAGAGGAGAGACGAAGGCGAATAGGAAGAAAGTCAGAGAGGAGAGGGAGGGAGGAAAGTCATAGGCAGAGAAGAAAGATTTAGAGAAGAGGGGAGGGGAAAAGGGTAAAAGGGGTGATGCATAGCAAGGGGTGAAGAATGTTGTTTTCGAAAGGAAGCTTAAAGGATTGCAAAAGAGGCCCCGAGTAGGGTTAAATACCTCTCACTCCCCTTGTGAAGGATCCCAGTGTTGTCCTTCCCACTCCTTGTGAAAGGGTCCCAGTGTTGTCCTTCACACTCCCACCATCAACACCCACTCCTCAGCATCAACACCCACGACACTCACTATCAACACCCACACACATCAACACCCACGACACTACATCAACACCCCCGACACTACCATC
>WNWK01019403.1:0-37873 GCA_009830355.1 Cherax destructor
AAAAATGCTGTACATACCATAATACAGGATTCACAAAATTACTCTTAATATGCTTATGTTTTTCCCTCCCCATGTTAGTACAAAATGCAGTATTTTTACAGTATTTTGTAAGTTATTATCATTGCATCATGCAAGTTTATTAAAAGATTAAATATTTTTATCTTTTTCAGTTTGAATTTCATGGTGACAAAACCCTGAAGACTCATATATTGTTTGATTTTACTCATGAAGACTATATCCAGGATGTTCCTACTGGAGAATCTGCTCTTCTCAAGTGCCAAATTAATAAGCCCATATCATCATGTTCTTGGATCATGCCTCATGGAGACGTGTTTAATGTGTCACAAGGTAAGAACTTAAGCAACAAATAGGCCTTCTGCTATAGATACTTATGTAAATTTCACGAACCCTATTAATAAAACTTATAATATTTCACACTAATTCCAATGTAATACAGCAAATAACATATTGCTTCAGCCAGACTGAAAAACAGTCTAATATTGTAATGTTTTTTTTTTTTCAGATGCAGAACACTCTAACAAACCCTACAAGTATACAGAAGACTACAGGCTAGAAGGTGACCTGCGTGAAGGGAATTGCACTTTGCTTCGTGAGGTACAGCAGCAGGATGAAGGAAATTGGCGTTGTGTGGTGCGGTGGAGAGGAAGAGTCAGAGTTTCAAGGACCTTTCCTGCACTTGCACATTATTGACCCTGAAAATGCTTCTAGTCATAATCATGGTAGGTGTTCTGCCCATACTGTTATTTATAACTTCAATATTCTAGAAAGTTTCATCAGTTGGGTCCAAAGGAAATCTGTAGTTTTGATCCCTCCTGCCTAATTTTAAAAATGTAATTGGAAATTTATAGATACTTTTCAAGATTAAATATAACAGTGCAATCAATGTCACCACTACCAAAATTATTTTCTTTAAGTATTAGATTCTAAACGTGACTGTACAGTACAGTAACCATTTAAGGTTAAAGTTAGTTTTTTATGATTTATTTATAATATAATCTCTCTGCTTTTATTTAGCTCTGTATGTGATAAATCTTAAACAGAATTTCTTTACTTTTCAGAGGGAACACCATTAGTGGATCCTAAAGGTGATTCTACAAACTTTCTAGTGATTGGTCTTGTGTTATAACAACAATCCTCTTCATCATCGTGATTATGCTTTTTACCTGCCTATATCGCAGAATGAGAGGAAATTCTGATGAAACTCGAAAAATACTTCAGATATCTCCTTGCAACAGTATGGATCTTCCTCGAAAACACTGCCTCGACAGACTTTACAGCAACTTCTGTCATGGCTGTAGAGCCTAAAAAGAAGCTTCCAATGAAGTATATGGATTTGGATCAGTATAACCAATATTTAGACATGAGTGTAACTGGGTCAGCAACAGATGGATACATTATGATGCCTGGCTCAAGCATCAGATCTTCCTCATCTTCCAGGACAACCTTGTCAACTGTGTCTACTCTTCCTATTGGCCGTTCTCGGTCTGCCAGTAACAGTCATCCATAAGTTCTGACACACCCACTGGAGCACAGCAGTAGACAATCCTTCATACAATCCTGATGCCTCTGATCCGAGAGAATTTCCTTACCTCGTCCTTCCTCTATATACAGTGCAGATCATGTCTATGAGGAAATTAAGGAAAAGAAGACAATTCTGGAAAAATGGAGAAAATAGTGGAGGCCACAACTCCTGAAACTCCAACCTACACAAATATTGTAGAGGACTGTGAAGGATATATGATCCCAAAAATGTCTCCATCCAATGAGATTTTACCAATGCCACAAAAACTTGAGACTCATATACCTTTTTCTAAGCTTCCATTACCAGATCCACCCAAGGGCAATAACACTAGCACTACTCCCAGCGAATTCCAAATGTCTACTGCTGATCCAGCTCCTCCATATTCTCGACTGGGTCAAAGTGGTCTAGTGCCTGCAAGTCCTACATCTCAATCTTCAATTAATCTTGGCCCAGGATACTCAAGAATTGGATCTTTGGCTGATCCTATGGAAAGATACGACACTCCACGCCCTATCCCAAGTGATCCTATGGAGCGATATGATGTACCACGTCATGTTCCAAGTGAGGTTCCTTTACAATCTAACATTCCAATATCAACAAAAGTTACTGTAAATGGACTTGAAGGTACAATTGTTTGAACCAGTTATGAAGGCTTGATATCATTAGCAAACATGCATATTTTAGTATATCTACATACATAATGTATCTGCAGATATTACTATAAACAAGAAATAATGCTGCCCACTTAGCTATTATTATATCAATAATAAATATGATTGTAGAGCTAAGATGTGCTGTTATGCAAATAAAGTACATTTTATATAAATGTATTTTATTGAATTCAACAGCAGTAATATGAAGCATTTATATGGGGCAAGAAGGACGTGAAGAAACTATAAAATGCAGTGGATGGTATATTCCAACTGACCCAACCTACAGCCCTAACGCATTCAAACCAGTTACATGATTATTTCACAGTGTTAAGCATTTATGGGCTGCTCAGGTACCATTTCATTTTACCTAATCATAATGTACACCCTATTGCCTTACAACCTGGGATATGATGAAATAACCATGTAACAGGCTTGGATGTACTCAGCAGTGAGCTGAAGAGATTAAAATTTACTGTTCACTATTTCTCCAGTGCAGCTGGTCAGTAGTATGGCCTGCCTGGTGATATACTAAACAGTATACACAGTATGTGTATATTGTATATATGTATGTTGATAATAAATTGCAGGTTTCGTGACAATTGAATAGTATTAAAAACACTGCTACAGAAAGTAAGGAAGTGGTTGGCAACCAGCTTCTTGAAGCTGCTTTTACATGCTATTTTCCTTTCTGTCACTGACAATAAATCCGTAGTGACTTTGTCAACCATTTTCCTACTTTCTGGAGTGCTTTTGATGTACAGTATGTATGTTGTGCCGTACCGTAAACAAACACACATTGTACATGAACTTATGTACCTGGAGTCTTCCTCTATCATGCCATAAGCCTTAACTATTGCCTGAGTGCACTGGTTTCATTCTTAGTCTCTAGTTCTTCCAATGTAAATATTTATAATAAATACATTATCTATTTCAAATCACGTATAATTATTTCCACCCTAAAATATAAAATGCTGATATGAATTTAGTTATATTACTGTGAAAAGAAAATTTGGAAGTAAAGAAGAAAAAGGGCATCATCATCAAAATATCAGAATGATAGTTTTCTTAAATAAAAAAGTCATCAGTTACAACTGCAACAATCAACTGAATGTATAAAAGAATAAAAAATGTTAAGGTTCCAAAGAGTATTTTTTTTTTTCTGGTAAGAATAAATAGCAGGATAATGAAAAGGAACCAAGATGCTGGAACTCAAAGAGAAAGTAAGTCATGAAAAGCATTACACACCAGCTTTCATAAAGGAGCTCAATAAAAGATACCAGTAGTAGTTTTTCACATTTGGGTCTTTTCTACAACTTTTTTCCTCTTAAAGAGAGTGAGGGTGCCTTGATACTTTTGAAGGGCTCTTGATCCAAAAAAATTGAATTACTTTTCCTCTCCTGACTGGCTCCTATTTCACAGGCACTGTATGATCCTTATAGGTTTTGCACTCCCCAGAGAAATATAAAATAACAGTAAATCCTCAATTTCATGGACTATTATATGGGGAGGAGCAGATAGTCAGCAATGGCAATTACAGTGGCTTAAGATTATCACCAAGGTTGACATGTTGGTTTGTGGTAATTCTGTAAGTTGAATAAGACATTTGCCAGTTAATGGCATTTATTGAGAAAACTTTGTCCCTACTGGACTAAACATCTTAATAAATTCGTAAACTTTAAATTGTCTTATTCAACATAATTTATTATGTTTTACACTGATATACATGGTGATCTGTACACAGCTCCTATTGTTATTTCTTCACCTAAGATAAAAAATAATGGGTGCACACCCTTCACAGACAGCAACGCAAGCAGGAATGGACCTTATACAGAACATTATAAAAATTGTTTAAGCAATGTTTTTATCTATAATTATGTTTGAAAATATCGAATAAATGAAAATTTTACTAAGTTATTGGTTTCCCTTTAAATATAAAATAAAGACTATGAAGCCCTAATTGGATTATAATGGAAGGATCACGTTTTTGGAATACGTAGTTATCTCACCATTTCACAAACTTACTTCAAAATACTTTCATATAATGTTTTCAGGGGAAATATTGCCATACCAAACATGTTGGTGAAGAACTCATCGATAAATACAAACTGATAATAGAAAGCTTAAAGAGTTCAATAAGTTCAAAATTAGTTTCACTGCATTAGATACAAGTTATCAAAAGTGACTAGTAGATACTGTAGACAGAGCCCAATTGTAGAAAAAGTTTCTACTGGATATGCACTATTTGTGCCTGTAGTGTGTCAGATGCCACTGGGTGATCTATTTTCTTTGATTCAGCTATTACAGGATCTATCCCTACCCAATTATAATACCGAGATATGTCCGTTGTTTTACGAGTTTCTAAGTAACCTTTGCCAATTCAGTAACATATTAATAAAGATGTATGATTTTGTTGTTGTTGTTGTTAAACTCAGTTACAGAATTATTTTAAGAAAACTCACTAAGGATAAAAATTACATTCATCAAGTGAGAATTATGCCTGGCAAGGAAGTAATACACATTAATCTACCTGCTCAACAGGTCTGTGTTCTTTGCTATTTCGTGAATTTTCCTTCTACTCCACTTGATGTTCTGCCTCAAGCACTACTTTCTAAACTACAGTGGTACCCTGAGTTTCGTACAAAATTCATTCCAGAAGGCTGTTTGAGTGCCGTTACTGAACAAATTTGTTTCCATAAGGAATAATGTAAATTAGATTAGTCCGTTTCAGACCCCCAAAAATACACTTACAAAAGCACTTACAATAATACACTTACATAATTGTTCGAGTTGGGAGCTGTACGAAACTCGGGGTACCACTGTATTTGATACTGAAGATAAGATCACAGTAATTTGGAAAAGTTTTGCCATTCATCAAATATTATTTGTTGGTGGTTGAAACATGTGTACATACAGGAGGGCCCCGCTTTACAGCACTTTGCTTCCAGTGCTCGCTAATATGGACATTTCCAATTATATCCAAAAATTCTTTTATATGGCTCCTGATTAGCCATTACAGCTTCTGCGCACTACCCATCCATCTGAGTCGATCTGACTGCATCTATTGCGTCCATCCAAAATACTGCTTACAGAATTTGTGCGCTCTGTATCTCTCTGTATTCTAGCAAGTTTTACATTCATTTTACTTTAAATTCGAAGCTAGCAAAGTCTGGTTTCAAAGGTTCAGAGAAAGAAGCCAACTTCACAACATCGAAGTGCAAGGTGAAGCAGCAAGCAAGTGCCGACACTGTACGTAGCTGTAGAAAATTGTCCACATGAGCTACCTGGGATAAGAGAATGTGGTGGATATACCAAGCAACAGAATTTTAATGTGGATGAAACCACATTATTTTGGAATATGTTCTCAAAGACATTTATTGCTAAAGAAGAGAATACAATGCTTGGCTTCAAACCTGCAAAAGACAAACAAGCAAACTTTATTTCTTTCTGAGGTATAAAAAATTGTAGTTTTACATGTAATAAAATACTGTTAAGCACAAGTAATTAAGACAGGCTAACACTCTTGCCAGGCGGTAATACTACTCACCACTCACTATAAGCTAAAGACGAAAATATTTTAAGGTAAGTAATGAGTGCACTATATGTGCATTTTACTTTTTTATTGATTTTAGGCCTAGGTCTATTGTTCACTTAATATATGATAGTGTAAACATGTCATCAGGCATTTACTGTAGTACTATACTATATGTATTTAAAAGTGTAAAAATAGGGGTGATTCACTTTATGGTGATTTTTGCTTTATGGCGGTAGCCTGGAACCTAACTCACCGCATAATCTGGGCCCTCCTGCATACACAACTACAAATAGGCGAGTGCATATACATACACTGTATACACAATACAATACGTATGTAATAAGATCGCAGTAAACAGGTGATATCACAATCTGCAAAATAACCACTGAAAAAATAGTGAATTTCCAAGCATTTTTGTAATTTATCACATTATCAAGGAACTGTTCCTTGATAATGTAAGAAATCACGAAAGCACTTGGAAATTCACTATTTTTTCACAATGGTTATAAAACCACCGTGACAAAATATATAACCAATGTTATATATAACAGTGGTTATATATATGGAGCAGACAAAAGCTGCCCAAATACAGAAAGGACAACTGGTCACTTACCTTTGCCAGATGCAAGAGGATCAACACCAATAGAGGCACACATTTCCTGGAACTGCTTTCTAAACTGAGGATTTTTCTTGATTTCAGTCTTGTGCTTGGCAGCAAATTCTTCTAATTTTTCACGGAATTTTTCCATCTGAAGAGTCATCTGAAAACAAAAACAGCTCTATCAAATACAGTGGACCCCCGGTGCTTGTGATGCTCCAAACTCGAACAATTATGTAAGTGTATTTTTGTAAGTGCTTTTGTAAGTGTTTTTTTGGGGGTCTAAAAGGACTAATCTAATTAACATTTGTCCTTATGATAACAAATTCCTTTGGTAACGGCACTTGAACAGCATTCTGGAACGAAAAAATCATGAAAACCGGGGGTCCACTGTACTGCATTTTATAGAATAAATGTGAATTTGAGATACAGTATTTTCCTTTATACTAGTAACTAGCTACATATTATTACACTTAACTGCACAGGTTTGCTGCATTAATCCATTAAATTAACCTACAAATGGCAGAGCTTATCTAAAATCTAATGCATAATAAATCATTCAAATACAATAATTAAAAAATGGCCTCCTCTTATTTTTCTTATTCTTACAGTAATAATGACCAGGATGCAAGTCAAATAAATCAGTCTAAGTGATTTTTATATTAAGCAAACTCTATTTTCCAGACACTCATTTAATCAGAGATTCATTCCTGGACAATACATCATATGAAATATACAGTACTTTTCCTATTAATCTTTTTAACAGTGAAATTAATAGTACTGCACTCATATTTATGTATGCTTTTCCTATTAATCTTTTTAACAGTGAAATTAATAGTACTGCACTCATATTTATGTATGTCTGTATGTTCTCCATTGGGAAGTGGAACAGAATTCTTCCTCCGTAAGCCATGCATGTTGTTACTAGCCATGCATGGCTAGTAACCCCTTTTCCTGTATATATACATAAGAACATAAGAACATAAGAAAGAAGGAACACTGCAGCAGGCCTACTGGCCCATGCGAGGCAGGTCCAAATCTCCAACGGCTTAAGCCAATGCCCCTACCCAGCTAGGTCAGGTTACATTCACTTAAGGAAGGAGCACTGCATCTGACCTAGTAACACAAGCTAGTCAGGACCAATTCACACCCAACCGCACCCACTCATATAATTGTCCAGCCGACCACCTGGTCAGGTCACTTCCACTTAAGGAATTAGTACAGGTCAGGTTACATTCACTTAAGGAAGGAGCACTGCATCTGACCTACTACAAGCTAGTCAGATCCAAACTCACACCCATCCACACCCACCCATGTATTTATCTAACCTATTTTAAAACTACACAACGTCTTAGCATCTATGACGGTACTCGGGAGTTTGTTCCACTCATCCACAACTCATTACCAAACCAGTGCTTTCCTATATCCTTCCTGAATCTGAACTTTTCCAACTTGAAACCATTGCTGCGAGTCCTGTCTTGGTTGGATATTTTCAGCACGCTATTTACATCCCCTTTGTTTATTCCTGTTTTCCATTTGTACACCTCAATCATATCCCCCTAATTCTACGCCTTTCTAGAGTGCAGATTCAGGGCCCTCAGTCTATCCTCATAGGGAAGATTTCTGATACAAGGGATCAACTTTGTCATCCTCCTTGTACGTTTTCCAGTGCATTTATATCCATTCTGTAATACGGTGACCAGAACTGTGCAGCATAATCTAAATGAGGCCTAACCAAAGATATATAGAGTTGAAGAACAACCTGAGGACTTCTATTATTTATACTTCTTGATATGAAGCCAAGGATTCTGTTAGCTTTATTACGAACACTTATGCACTGTTGTCTAGGCTTCAGATTACTACTAACCAGAACTCCTAAATCCTTCTCGCAATTACAAGTAATAAGATCTGTATTATTCAGCTTATATGTGGCATGGTTATTGTCCTGCCCAACATTTAGAACTTTGCATTTGTTTACATTAAACTGCATCTGCCACTTCTCCGACCACTGCATCAGTCTATTCAAATCATCCTGGAGTGCTCTAATGTCCTCATTTGAATGAATTGGACGACCTATTTTGGTGTCATCAGCAAATTTACTTATGCTACTATTTATTCCCTCATCTATGTCGTTTATGTAAATTGTAAACAACAGGGCCCAAAACTGACCCCTGTGGAACACCGCTGAGACGCGCCCCATTCTGATTTCTCTCCATTTATGCAAACTCTCTGCCGCCTATTAGTCAACCATGCCTCTACCCAGGAAAAATTTCTCCTCCTATTCCGTGTGCCTTAAGTTTCCTCAGTAGCCTCTGATGTGGAACTTTATCGAAAGCCTTACTGAAGTCCATATACACAATATCATATTCATTACCATGATCTACCTCCTCAAACACCTTAGTGAAAAAAGTTAGTAAATTGTGAGACATGAACGCCCTTTGTAAAACCGTGTTGAGATTCATTAATCAATTTATGCTTTTCAAGATGGCTACGAATTGCCTCGGCAATTATTGATTCCATAAATTTACCAACTATGGAGGTAAGGCTTATTGGTCTATAGTTCGAAGCTAAGGACCTGTCACCTGCCTTGTAAATAGGTATTACATTTGCCCTTTTTTCCACTTGTCTGGCACTATGCCAGTTTGTAGTGATATATTGAAAAGATTTGCCAAGGTTTGCTAAGTTCCTCTTTACATTCCTTTAAAACTCTTGCAAACAGTTCATCAGGGCCTGGGGATTTGTTAGGTTTTAATTTCTCTTTTGTCTGAGGACCATGTTACTAGTTACCCCAATCAAAAGCATAGTCTGTTATCTTCCAGTTCTACATAATTTATTATTTCTGGAATTTGCTAGTATCTTCCTGAGTAAAAACTGAGAGGAAGTAAGTATTGAAAATTTCACACATATCCTTATCGTTTTTCCTTTTCGGCCACCCCGCCTTGGTGGGATACGGCTGGTGTGTTGAAAGAAGAAAAGATGTATGTATGGGGATGCAGGGGTCATGTCTCAGATCCCCGCCTTGCCTCTAACTTGCCCTTGTAACCTCATGGGCCCTATCGTACCTGTTCTCAAAATTATGTATGGAGCCTGCCCCCACCACTTCCTCATCAAGATCATTCCACTTCCCAACCACTCTGAGACTGAAGAAATACTTCCTAACATCCCTGTGGTTCATCCATCTTTAACTTCCAGTTCTGTCCCTGAGGTCCCATTCCTCACCTCTCAAACAGCTTATCCTGTCTACTTTATCAGTTCCCCTGAGTATTTTATGTTATGTCTCCCCTGGTTCTTCTGTCCTCCAATGTCATCAGATTCAATTTCACTAGCCTTTCCTCGCAGTTCGTGCCCCTTAGTTCAGGAACAAGCCTTGTTGCATACTTCTGCACTCTCTCCAGTATCTCAGCACACCCTTTCAGGTGAGGGTTCCATACTGATGTTACTCCAAAGTGAGCCTGAGATATGTAGTACATGTATAAAAAGACAAGACTGACTCTTTGCTGACATTCCTGAGGGCTACTCCTAGATTTGCCAAACAAGCATTGGCTGCAGAGGTATTTAGCTGATGTGAGCCTCTGGCAACATACCTTGATATACCTGCTGGAGGCCCGCTGCCCCACATATCCATCACAGCCTGTTGATCTGGCACCCGATGCTCACTATGCTCTCTGCTCACTGCTCTCTGAGTGAAGTCTGCATCCTATGTCCCCCTAATCTATATCCAATTTCTGGTCTTCTTGCTCCTTCTCCAATCTTCAGGACCCTACATTTATTGCTTGTCTATATACACAGAGCTACTTGTCTATATATGCACACAGAGTGCTTGCCTGTATACTATACAGTACACAAAGAATTTCCGTTAATCCCTATTATAGATATTAAAATATTCTTAATGTTATTCTGACAAGAGATGGGTTAAACAGAAATGGAAAAAAGTTAGGCAAGAATGAACTGAGAAAGAGCGAGAACCCCAGGCTGTATTTATGTTCGTTTGCTGGGGATGGCCACTTGGAATGAGGATTGTTGTAAGAGATGAAAAAATAACTAATTTTATAAAGGATTTCCTATTTTTGGGATGTTACATATCTGAAATCACTTTTTACATACATTATACAGGGATACACACCATGAACATGCAAGGGCAATATGCTATCATGGTGCTTTGAACAGGTCCGTAATTTGGTCCCCAGAACGAGTGGAAACATAAGACGTGTTTCCTTGAGACACCTGCTGTCCTTGTTCACCTAGCAGCAAGTAGGTGTTAGCTGACTGGTGTGGGTTGCATACTGGGAACAAAATTAACCTAAGTTACCCAAAATGCTCTGCATAACCATGGGCTTTCTATATAGTATGTCACTGATGTCAGAAAGGTCTGCATAAGCTGTATCTTGTACTTGTAGAAATAAAAGATTATTATTATTATTACAGTGGAACCTCAGTTTTCATATTTAATTCATTCCAAAGAGTCTGACGAAAACCAATTTGTACGAAAACTGAAGCAATATTTCCCATAAGAAATACATAATGTAAATCCAATTAATCCGTTCCAGACACCCAAAAATATTAACAAAAAATACATTTTATAGAGAATAACTATAGTTTTACATACAGAAAAAATGAGAAATAAATATAAATGACTAATGAAATGGATAAATGAACATTTAACATCACTTTTACCTTTATTGAAGACTCTTGTTGGCATATGGAAGATGGCAAGGAGGGGAGAGGGAGGAGGAGAGGATATTGTTTGGAAGAGGAATCCCCCTCCATAAGGACTTCAGGTATCAGGGCCCTATCTGGGGTTACTTCCTTCTTTGTCTTTTACTGGCGCTAGGACCAGCTTGAGAGTCACTGGACCCCTGTTGCACAAAAAATCTGTCCAGAGGTGTCTATTTCTGGCGTCTCTTTAAGATTTGCCTAAAATGGGACAAGGCATTGTCATTAAACATGTTGTAGACACGGCTTGCAACAGCTTTGTTAGGGTGATATTTCTCCACAAAACTTTGCAACTTATTCCACTTTTATACTTTGCTACGAGTTCTTTCTTGAATTCTATCATGTTTCTTGCCTTCTTTTTCAAAGGGCTGGCACTCGGAACTTTCTTTGGCCACATGGTGGTTTATTTAGCAGTCGCACTCAATAAACAAGCACAAAAAACAATGGATTATTACGAAATGTTTTGGATGAACGCGCAGGGTGATGCTCACTCAACGAGAAACAAAGGCAGACTGAGTCACAACGCATGAGATGCTTTGTGTGGGCGCGGGCAGGTGGACATATTTGGTATGGCAACTCTACGTACGAAAACTGGGACAAAATTTTGACGAAAAAAGTTGTCAAAAACCGAATCCTACGAAAACCAGGGCATACGAAAACCAAGGTTTCACTGTATTATTATTATTATTGTATTATATTATTATTATTATTGTATTATATTATTATTATTATTATTGTATTATATTATTATTATTATTATTGTATTATATTATTATTATTATTATTACTGTATGGATAATTAAAACCAATAGAATTGCAATTATAAAAATTTGGACATACAGTGGTATTAGTAAAACACACAGCTGCTGGAGACAACCTCTAAATTCTAAAACAATCAATCTTGTATTTTACCAGAGCAGTTAAAACAACTACTGACATAAAATTATGGAATGAGAGGTCAACATTTTTTTACTTTTATTTTAAAAGACCATCTTATTGTACTATGCTGTAAATCTCTTTGCAAATGGAAAAAATCTATGAAACATTATGTAAATTACTTGAAATCCTTCCAAGAAACATTGGATAATTCAAGAAGATTCAGCAGTAGATGGATGATGTTATTTAATGCAGATAAACACAGAAAGTGTATATAATGGAACTGAAAGTGAAACATGCCAGGCCCATGGTCAAGCTCCGAGAGTAGAAAGACTCTTGAAACTCATCAAAGGTATATAAGAGAGTAAGAGCTAAGAGCAATTAAAGACAAGATTACATCCAAGATCACATAATAAAATCTGGAGAAACTTATTTGGTACACTAGCTACAGTAACTTTAAAACAGTCTTCAAATACTGCATACAGAGGAAGATGTGTAAGAAAAAATAAAAATACACATTTGTGAGTAGGCCAAAATTCTAATATGCAATGGAAGGCTGGTGTCCACACCTTATAAAAATAGTAAAAAAAAAAAAAAAGCTACAGCTGTAGAATTTCCACACATTTCAGAAATAATCAACACACAACAGTAAATTGCTTCTCCATTTCTTACCTGTTCCAATTGATTTTCTTGTATTTCACTCCCTTTCTCTTTAAACTTATCTTGCTGGATCTTTTGTCTCTGAATAGCACCAACACCCGCACGTCTTCTCATTTTGTAACTAGTAACGGTAATTATAGGCTCTGAAATAGATATATTAAAATATATTAAAGGTTTATAAATAATATTTGAAAGAAAGAACCTATGTACGGTATACAGCGTTAATTGCAATGACCCTTCTGGGAACTTTTCTTCCTGAATTATATACAGTGGACCCGGAAATCGAACATAATTCGTTCCAGAATGCTGTTCTAGTGCTGTTACCGAACGAATTTGTTCCCATAAGGACGAATGTAAATTAGATTAGTCCGTTTCAGACCCCCAAAAATACACTTACAAAAGCACTTACAAAAATACACTTACAAAAGCACTTACAAAAATACCCTTACATAATAGTTCAAGTTGAGAGCTGTTCGATTTTCGGGGGTCCACTGTACATATACTGTACGTATTCCAAATGCTAAAAATTTTGTTGAAAGGCAATACTGTAAGTTATACATTCAAAGGAATGCTCCCCTCCCTGATTCTATATTTTCACAACAGGATTATCATCATTACATTCATAGAATGGATAAATCAGTATGGGTCATTTAGTGATATACACAATAGCGAGGGAGATGATAGAATAGTAATAGTAATAGTAGTTTATTTGGACATGATACAAAGAGTTACAATTTGTTATGAGATGTTATGAGGTGTACATACCAAAGCCCCTAATATGAAGAGCATTTTGGGCAGACTTAAAATTAACTTTAAGCTAAATGGTAAGAATTTTAGTAGATAGTTTACAATATGAGTATAGTTGAGTATTTAAGCTATGAAATTTGAATAGTTTAGACTATGACATTTTTGAAACAGTTTTATGCTTTTGTCTTATTTATAAAATTAATTAAATCAGATTAAAAAATATGTGTTGCAATAACAAATTATATGGTCATTAGATGAGTTATGAGTTACAAGGAGCACAAGTGTACATAAGGATACATGAGGTATAAGTTTCAACATTTGTACTATATTATATTTGGTAAACTATTTCTCATTGAGCAATTAAGTAATGGATTTTGAGGCTAAAAGGTAAGAATTATAGTAGACAATTTACAATATAAGTATAGTTGAGCATTTAAGCTATGAAATTTGAACATAATTTGAGCATGACATTTTTGAAACATAATAGTTTTATAATTTTGGATCATTTACAGTTTTATATGTCTACATACTAGAATTATTAAATCAGATTAAACAAATTAAATCAATAACTTGTTTTGTAATAATAGTTTATATGGTCATTAGATGAGTTACAAAGAGCACAAGGGTACATGAGGATGGATTTCTTTATATTAGGTGGTTTATACATTATAAGATATAACATGGCATACACATTATGAGGTATAAGTTTCAACATTTGTACTAGATTATGTTTGATAAATTATTTTTCTTTGAGCAATTTTGTAGGGGGTATTGAGGCTAGGGGAGTAACAAAGTGAATAATGTTATTTTTGAGGTAGTGTAAAATTATTTAATAACTTTGTAGGTAATGTAAAGTAGTGGGTATTTAGTTTTGGGCGAGTAGGTGGTTTTTTAGCAGAGTTTTGAATTGATGTACAGACCGGGTTTCTTTGGTAATCATAGGTAATAAATTCCAAATTTTTGGGCCTTTGATATGCATTGCATTTTTGCGGGGGTATATTATCATTCATGGCATCTTTACTAACAAAATATTCCACTTGTATAACAGGCTTCTTCAGTCATATGCAACACATGAGACAGTAGTTGTAGTGATCAGTCCTTCACCCTTAACAAGAGGTAGTCAGTCCCTAAAGCCCTAAGGTTTGAGGTTAAATCAACACAATGTAATTTTTATGTGCCCATGTGTGTGCCCTCAAGAATGTTAAAAAAAAAATGTGTATACCTGGAGAGGGTTTCGGGGGTCAACGCCCCCACGGCTCAGCCTGAGGCCAGGCCTCATGGTGGATCAAGGTCTGATCAACCAGGCTGTTACTGCTGGACACACGCAAACTGATGTACGAACAACAGCCCGGCAGGTCAGGTACTGACTTGAGGTGCCTGTCCAGTGCCTTCTTGAAGACAGCCAGAGGTCTATTGGTAATCCCCCTTATGTATGTTGGAGGCAGTTGAACACTTATTGTGTTGTCTCTCACTGTACTCGTGGCACCCCTGCTTTTCATTGGAGGAATGTTGCATCTCCTGCCGAGTCTTTGGCTTTCATAGGGAGTGATTTTCATGTGCAAATTTGGTACTAATCTCTCTATGATTTTCCAAGTACTGTATATATTATCATGTATCTCTCTTGTCTGCGTTCCAGGGAATACAAATCAAGGGACTTCAATTGTTCCCAGTAATTTAGGTGCCTTATCGTACTTATGTGTGCCGTGAAAGTTCTTTGTACACTCTCCAGAATCAGCATTTTTGCCTGCCTTGAAGGGGGCTGTTAGTGTACAGCAGTATTCCAGCCTGGAGAGAACATGCGATTTGAAGAGAATCATCATGGGCTTGGCGTTCCTAGTTTTGAAGGTTCTCATTATCCATCCTATCATTTTTCTAGCAGATGAGGTAGATACATTGTTGTGGTCTTTGAAGGCGAGATCCTCTGACATTATCACTACCAGGTCCTTCGCATTACTTTTTCGCTCTATTGTATGGTTAGAATTTTTTGTATACCCTGATACAGATTTAATTTCCTCAAGTATGGTGTCCTGTAGCTCGGTTGGTCACACACTCAGCTCATACAATGAGGTTCGTGGTTCAATCTCCGGTCTCTCGCTTCACACACGGAGGGCCCGGGTTCGATTCCCGACGTGTTTCCTTACACCTGTTGTCGTGTTCACCTAGCAGCAAATAGGTACCTGGGTTGTTAGTCGACTGGTGTGGGTCGCATCCTGGGGGACAAGATTAAGGACCCCAATGGAAATAAGACAGACAGTCCTCGATGACGCACTGACTTTCTTGAGTTATCCTGGGTGGCTAACCTTCCGGGGTTAAAAATCCGAAGAAATCTTATCTTATCTTATTACGGGTGGAAACAATGGGATCGTGTTTCCTTAATACACCTGCTGTCCATGTTCACCCATCAGTAAAATAGGTACCTGGGTATTAGTCGACTGGTGTGGGTCGCATCCTGGGGATAAAATTAACCTAATTTGCCCGAAATGCTCTACATAGCAAGGGTCTTTCCATACAGTATGTCACTGATGTCAGCTAGGTCTATATAAGTGAATCATGTAACTGTAGAAATAAAGATTATTATAAAACCTACAGTAAATTTTATGACGAGGGTCTTAATATTACTTAACGAATCTATATCTTCTTCAAGATAAATTACCACTAGCAGACGAGGAATTTATGTACCATTTAATATATTAAAAAACCATTGCAAAAGTTTCAAAATACGAGGACTAAATTAAAAACCACACTTACAAATATTATCGTCTTGTCTTGTTTTTCTTGGGTTTGTAAGGGCTAGTGACAGCTGTATAGAGCCTTGCTTCCCGGTGTACAGTGTAGCTACTTAATAATAATAATAATAATAATAATAATAATAATAATAATAATAATAATAATAATAATAATAATAATAATAATAATAATAATAATAATAATAATAATAATAATAATAATAATAATAATATCTTTATTCCTACAAGTACATGTACAGGGTATGCAGTCCTAGCTGACATCAATGACATACTACTATATAGAAAGCCGCTTGTTATGCTGAGCATTTCGGGCAAATTAGGTCAGTTTTGTCCCAGGATGCGACCCACACCAGTCCACTAACACCTAAGTACCCATTTTACTGATGGGTGAACATAGACAACCGGTGTCATGAAATATGCCCAATGTTTCTACCCTCGCCGGGAATCGAACCCGGGACTCTCGCCGGACAGGTGGGTTTTGAACCCATTAGCTAGTTTATACTTAAGGACAAGCATTTTGATGAAGCATTAGCAGGTGTCGAGGTGAATGCCTGGTTTTCATTCAAGTAGATTGTCCACAACTTTAAGGGAAACAGGCGCTTCCCTGAATATGAAAAAAATGATCCAAGACCTGATTTCAAGTTTCCAACAACTTGGGTCTAGAATGAGTGTGAAGATGCACTTTTTGCACTCACATCTTGACTATTTACCCAACAATTGTGGAGACTACAGTGAGGAATAAGGAGAGCGGTTCCATCAGGATATTTGCACCATGGAAACTCGATACCAGGGAAAATGGAATGTCAGCATGATGGGGGATTACTGCTGGTCATTGAAACGTAATGGTCTCGATGCACAGCACAAGCGAAATTCAAAGCAATCCTCCTTCCTTTGATTCAATATGTAGGCTAACCATTAGGAGCATATTGTTTTAATAAAATCACTTGATATGATTCATGTTGATTTGAAATTCATATGTTCTTAAAACTAACAGAATGTGCTTTTCCGTGATTACTTGCCTAATTTTAATGAAGTAACAATTTATTAAAAATCCTCATTTATTATAATTAATATATATTTTATTCAAAATCCTTATGTGATATATCAAAATCTTTAAGATATTTACAATCAGCAGCCCAAGAATATGTAAGATCGTAACCATAAATAAAAATAAAAATTAAAAAAATTCCAAATGCAGACCAGTGAATTATCAGAAGAGTGGTGGAACACCTAGAAAATAATGATCTTATCAACGACAGCCAGCACGGTTTCAGGGATGGCGAAATCCTGTGTCGCAAACCTACTGAGTTCTATGACAGGGTGACAGCAGTAAGACGAGAGTGGTGGGTAGATTGCATTTTCTTGGATTGTAAGATTGTAAGCAGTTCCACACAAGAGATTAGTGCAAAAGCTGGAGGACCAGGCAGGGATAACAGGGAAGGCACTGCAGTGGATTAGGGAATACCTGTCAGGAAGACAACAGCGAGTCATGGTACGTGGCGAGGTGTCAGAGTGGGCGCCTGTGATGAGCGGGGTTCCACAGGGATCAGTCATTGGACCGGTGCTGTTTCTGGTATTTGTGAACGAGATGACGGACGGAATACTGCATGACCTTTGTCGGGTTAGCGCTTTCTTTGATTATAATAATGACGGAAGGAATAGACTCCGAAGTGTCCCTGTTTGCAGATGATGTAAAGTTGATGAGAAGAATCCAAACGGACGAGGACCAGGCAGAACTACAAAGGGATCTGAACAGGCTGCAGGCCTGGTCCAGCAACTGGCTCCTGGAGTTCAACCCCACCAAGTGCAAAGTCATGAAGATCGGGGAAGAGCAAAGAAGACAGCAGATGGAGAACAGTCTAGGGGGCCAGAGACTACAAACCTCACTCAAGGAAAAGGATCTTGGGGTGAATATAACACCGGGCACATCTCCTGAGGCGCATATCAACCAAATAATTGCTGCAGCATACGGGCGCCTAGCAAACCTAACAGCATTCCGACATCTTAATAAGGAATCATTCAGGATCCTGTACATTGTGTATGTTAGGCTCATATTGGAGTATGCAGCACCAGTTTGGAACCCACACCTAGCCAAGCACGTAAGGAAACTAGAGAAAGTGCAAAGGTTTGCAACAAGACTAGTCCCAGAGCTAAGGGAATTATCCTACGAAGAAAGGTTAAGGGAAATCGGCCTGACGACAATGGAGGACAGGAGGGTTTGAGACATGATAACGACATATAAAATGCTGTGAGGAATTGACAGGGTGGACAAAGACAGGATGTTCCCGAGATGGGACACAGAAACAAGGGGTCACAATTGGAAGTTGAAGACTCTGATGGAAATAAATGGTATAAAATACCGACACAATGAAAAAATAAATACATAAGCAGTATAATGTTTGTGACTCGATAAAGCCTACTGCGTGGGCGAAACGTTGTCAATAAAGGATCCCATTATACTGCTTATGTGTTTATTTTTCCAAGTTGAAGACTCCGATGAGTCAAAGGGATGTCAGGAAGTGTTTCTTCAGTCATAGAGTTATCAGGAAGTGGAATAGTTTAGCAAGTGACGTAGTAGAGGCAGGAACCATACATAGTTTTAAGACGAAGTTTGATAAAGCTCATGGAGCAGGGAGAGAGAGGACCTAGTAGCGATCAGTGAAGAGGCGGGGCCAGGAGCTATGAATCGACCCTTGCAACCACAAATAGGTGAGCAAATAGACGGCAAATGTAGTTCCCATTTTTAAGAAAGGAAACAGAAACGAGGCACTAAACTATAGACCAGTGTCACTGACATGTATAGTATGCAAAGTCATGGAGAAGATTATCAGGAGGAGAGTGGTAGAGCACCTGGAACGGAACAAGATCATAAATGACAACCAGCACGGATTCAGAGAAGGCAAATCCTGTGGCACAAACCTCCTGGAGTTTCATGACAAGGCAACAGAGGTAAGACACGAGAGAGAAGGGTGGGTTCTTGGACTGCAAGAAGGCCTTCGATACAGTTCCTCACAAGAGATTAGTGCAGAAGCTAGAGGATCAGGCACGTGTAACAGGAAGGGCACTGCAATGGATCAGAGAATACCTGACAGGGAGGCAACAACGAGTCATGGTACGGGATGAGGTATCACAGTGGGCGCCAGTGACGAGCGGGGTCCCACAAGGGTCAGTCCTAGGACCAGTGCTATTTTGGTATACGTAAATGACATGCTGGAAGAGATAGACTCAGAAGTGTCCCTGTTCGCAGATGATGTGAAGTTTATGAGGAGAATTAATTCAGATGAGGATCAGGGAGGACTACAAAGAGACCTGGACAGGCTGGACACCTGGTCCAGCAACTGGCTTCTCTAGTTTAACCCAGCTAAATGCAAAGTCATGAAGATCGGGGAAGGGCAAAGAAGAACGCAGACAGAGTATAAGCTAGGTACTAGGTATACCTGGAGTATACCTAGAGAGAGTTCCAGGGGTCAACGCCCCTGCGGCCCGGTCTGTGACCAGGCCTCATGTTGGATCAGAGCCTGATCAACCAGGCTGTTACTGCTGGCCGCACGCAGTCCAACGTACGAACCACAGCCTGGCTGGTCAGGTACCGACTTTAGGTGCCTATCCAGTGCCTGCTTGAAGACAGCCAGGGGTTTGTTGGTAATCCCCCTGATGTATGCTGGGAGGCAGTTGAACAGTCTTGAGCCTCTGACACTTATTGTGTTGTCTCTCAACGTGCTAGTGGCACCCCTGCTTTTCATTGGGGGGATGTTACATCGCCTGCCTAGTCTTTTGCTTTCGTAGGGAGTGACTCTCGTGTGCAAGTTTGGTACTAATCCCTCGAGAATTTTCCACGTGTATATAATAATGTATCTCTCCCGCCTGCGTTCTAGGGAGTACAGGTTTAGGAACTTCAAGCGTTCCCAGTAATTGAGGTGGTTTATCGCAGTTATGCGTGCCGTGAAGGTTCTCTGTACATTTTCTAGGTCAGCAATTTCACCCGCCTTGAAAGGTGCAGTTAGTGTGCAGCAATATTCCAGCCTAGATAGAACAAGCGACCTAAAAGTGTCAACATGGGCTTGGCATCCCTGGTTTTGAAGGTTCTCATTATCCATCCTGTCATTTTTCTAGCAGATGCGACTGCTACGGTGTTATGGTCCTTGAAGGTGAGATCCTCTGACATGATCACTCCCAGGTCTTTGACATTAGTTTTTCGCTCTATTGTGTGGTTGGAATTAGTTTTGTTCTCCGATGAGATTTTAATTTCCTCACGTTTTCCATTTCTGAGTAATTGAAATTTCTCATCATTGAACTTCATATTGTTTTCTGCAGCCCATTTAAAGATTTGGTTTATGTCTGCTTGGAGTCTTGCAGTGTCTTCAACGGTGGACACTGTCATACAGATTCGGGTGTCATCTGCAAAGGAAGACACGGCACTGTAGCTTATATCCCTGTCTATGTCCGATGTGAGGATGAAACACAGGATGGGAGCGAGTACTGTGGCTTGTGGAACAGAGCTTTTCACAGTAGCCGCCTCAGACTTTACTCTGTTGACTACTACTCTTTGTGTTCTACTTGTTACGAAATTATAGATCCATCTACCAACTTTTCCTGTTATTTCTTTATCACTCATTTTGTGTGCTATTACACCATGGTCACACTTGTCAAAGGCTTTTGCAAAGTCTGTGTATATAACATTTGCATTCTGTTTGTCTTCTAAAGCATCCAGAACCTTGTCGTAGTGATCCAGTAGTTGAGACAGACAGGAGCGACCTACTCTAAATCCATGCTGCCCTGGGTTGTGTAATTGATGGGTATCTAGATTCGTGGCGATCTTGCTTCTTAGAACCCTTTCAAAGATTTTTATGAAATGGGACGTTAGCGCTATTGGTCTGTAGTTCTTTGCTATTGCTTTACTGCCCCCTGGCCAAAGACTGCAAACCTCACTCAAGGAAAAGGATCTTGGGGTGAGTATAATACCGAATATATCTCCTGAGGCGCACATCAACCAAATAACTGCTGCAGCATATGACGACTGCAAACCTAAGAACAGCTTCCCGACATCTCATTAAGGAGTCGTTCAGGGCTCTGTACACCGTGTACGTCAGGCCTTTATTAGAGTATGCAGCACCAGTTTGGAACCCACACCTGGGCAAGCCCGTCAGGAAATTAGAGAAAGTGCAAAGGTTTGCAACGAGACTGGTCCCGGAGTTAAGGGGCATTTCCTCGAGGAGAGGTTAAGGGAAATTGACCTTACGACACTGAGGACAGGTGGAACATGATAACAACATATAAAATTATGAGAGGAATCGACAAGGTGGACAAAGATAATATGTTCCAGAGATGGGACACAGTGACAAGGGGCACAGCTGGAAGCTGAAGACTCAGATGAGTCACAGAGATGTTAGGAAGTATTTCTTCAGTCACAGAGTTGTCAGGTAGTGGAAAAGTCTGGAAAGTAAGGTGGTGGAGGCAGGATCCATGCATAGCTTTAAAAAGAGGTATGATAAAGCTCACAGAGCAGGAAGTGAGTGACCCAGTAGCGACCAGTGAAGAGGCAGGGCCAGGAGTTGTGAATCGACCCTTGCAACCACGAGTAGGTGAGTATACACACATACATACATACATACATACATACATACATACATACATACATGACCAAGCAGGACTTCAAACAGACCTGGACAAGTTTGACATCTGGTCAAGCAACTGGCTTCTCGAATTCAATCCCACCAAATGCAAAGTCATGAAGATCGGAGAAGGGCAAAGAAGACCGCTGACAGAGTACAGGCTAGGCGGACAAAGGCTACAAACCTCGGCAAAGGAGAAAGACCTTGGGGTGAGTATAACGCCAAGCACGTCTCCAGAGGCACACATCAACCAGATAACTGCGGCAGCATATGGGCGACTGGCAAACCTAAGATTAGCGTTCCGTTACCATAAACAAGGAATCGTTCAAGACACTGTACACCGTGTACGTCAGGCCCATACTAGAATATGCAGCACCAGTCTGGAACCCACACCTGGTCAAGCACGTAAAGAAACTAGAGAAAGTGCAAAGGTTTGCGACAAGGTTAGTTCCACAACTCAGGGGTCTGTCCTATGAAGAAAGGTTGAGGGAAATAGGACTAACAACACTGGAGGAAAGAAGGGTCAGAGGAGACATGATAACGACATACAAAATACTGCGGGGAATCGACAAGGTAGACAGTGACAGGATGTTCCAGAGAGGGAACACAGAAACAAGGGGACACAACTGGAAGCTGAAGACTCAGATGAGTCAAAGGGATGTTAGGAAGCATTTCTTCAGCCACAGAGTAGTCAGGAAGTGGAATAGTCTAGAGAAAGATATAGTGGAGGCAGGAACCATACATAGTTTTAAGACGAGGTATGATAAAGCTCATGGAGCAGGGAGAGCAGAGACCCAGTAGCGGACAGAGAAGAGGCGGGGCCAGGAGCTGAGTCTCGACCCCTGCAACCACAATTAGGTGAGTACAATTAGGTAAGTACATACATTCATACATACATACATGCATACGTACATACACATACACAAAAGATTATCAGAAGAACGGTGGAGCACCTGGAAATAAATGGGTTCATACATGACAATCAGCACGGCTTGAGGGAAGGAAAATCCCGCGTCACAAACCTACTGGAGTTCTACAAGTTAACAGAAGACAGGAGAGAGAGAGAGAGGGATGGGTAGACCGAATCTTTTTGGACTGTACCACGCAAGAGACTGGTTGAGAGGCTAGAGGAGCAGGTAGGAATAGGCAGGTGTCACGTAACTCGATCGCTAGCGCACTCAGCTCACACTCTAAGGTCCGGGGGTCGATCTCCCGGTACGGCTGGAAAGCATTAGGACGTGTTTCCATAAGACACCTGCCGTCCCTGTTCACCCATCAGTAAAATGGGTATCTGGGTCTAAGTCAACTGGTGTGGGTCGCATCCTGGGACAAAATTGACTTAATTTGCCTGAAATGCTCTGCATAACAAGGGTCTTTCTATATAGTAGTATGTCACTGATGTCAGCTAAGCCTGTATACCTTGTATGTACTTGCAGAAATAAAGATATTAGGATGGAAAGCATTGCAGTGGATCAGGGAATATCTGACCCACTGCAATGCTCATACGAGACGAGGTGTCAGAGTGGGTGCATATGTCGAGTGGGGTTCTACAAGGGTCAGTAGTAGGTCCGGTGCTGTTTCTTTTACAAGTGTGAATTATATGACGGAAGGGATAGATTCAGAGGTGTGTCTGTTCGCAGACGATGTGAAGCTGATGAGGAGAATACAAGCGGACGAGGAACAGGTAAACCTACAAGAGGCTCTGGACAGGCTGCAAGCCTGGTCTGACAAATGGCTTCTGGAGTTTAACCCCAGCAAGTGTAAAGTTATGAAGCTTGGGGAAGGACAAAGAGGACCGAAGACGGAGTACAGCCTAAGAGATCAAAGGCTGCAAAAACTCACTCAAGGAAAAGAATCTTGGGGTGAAGATCATACCGAGCACATCTGAGGTGCACATCAACCAAATAACTGCCGCAGCATATGGGCGCCTGGCAAATCCGAGAACAACATTTCGACATCTAAGAAGTCATTCACGACACTGTACACCTTGTGCGTCAAGCCTATATTGAAGTATGCAGCACCAGTATGGAACCCACACTTGGTTAAACACGACAGGAAATTATAGAAAGTATAAAGGTTTGCAACAAGACTAGTCCCGGAGTTGAGGGGTATGTCCTTCGAGGATAGGTTAAGGAACTCATCCTGACAACACTGGAGGACAGGAAGGATAGGGGGGGACATGATAATGACATACCAAATATTGAGAGGAATTGACAAGGTGGATAGGGACAGAATGTTTAGGAGATGGGTCACAGCAGCAAGGGGTCAAAACTAGAAGTTGAAAACTCAAATGAGTCACAGGGATGTTAGGAAGTACTTCTTCAGTTATATAGTTGTCAGGAAGTGGAACAGTCTGGAAAGTGATGGAGGCAGGATCCATACATATCTTTAAGAAGAGGTACGATAAAGTTCATGGAGCGATCACCGAAGAGGCGGAGCCAGGAGCAATGAATCGACCCCTGCAACCACAAATAGGTAAGAACACACACACACACACCAGTATGGAACTTACACCTAGTCAAACATCTCAAGTAATTAGAGAAAATGCAAAAGTTTGCAATAAGACTATTCCCGGAGCTAAGGGGTATGTCGGTATGTCCTATGAGGAGAGGTTAAGGGAACTTAACCTGAGGACACTGGAGGGATATGGGGACATTATAACGAGTCATGGGGATGTTAGGAAGTATTTCTTCAGTCTAGAGTTGTTAGGAAGTGGGTCAATCTGAAGAGTAAAGTAGTAAAGGCAGGATCCATATGTAGCTTTAAGAAGTACGATAAATCTTTTGAAGCCGTGAGAGAGTGGACCAGCAAAGAGGCGGAGCCAGGAGCTGTGAATCGAGCCCTAGAACCACATTTAGGTGCCACCCTACCCTACCCTAACCAGCCCTTCCCTTCCCTACCCGTCCCAACCCAACCCGTCCAAACCCTACCCATCCCTACCCAACGCTACCCGTCCCTACAAACCTTCCTACCTACCTCTCTCCCTCACTCCCTTCCTCCCTATCTACCTCCTTCCCTCATGATATAAAAACTACTCTGTAAAAATATCTGCACACATCGATGTATCTAATGATAATTTAAACCATTTTCCTTCCATTCTCCAGACGCGGTATGTACCCAACGGACTTAGTTTTCCATTAACACTGTTAATGCCGAATTACAGAAAATATCAACATGGATGACGACTAACAAGCTTACTCTCAATACTGACGAGACCTACTTTATTCAGTTTGGAAACAAAGCCACAAATGTTCCACTTAACATAACGCTCAATGGTTCACCCATCACAAGACTCACAGAGGGAAAATTCCTAGGAATCCACCTTGACAGTAGTCTTAAATTCAAAACACACATACAACAAATTTCCAAGAAAATCTCTAAGACAGTAGGCATATTATCAAAGATACGCTATTATGTGCCTCAATCAGCTCTCCTTGCACTATATCATTCACTAATCTACCCTTATCTCACCTATGGAATCTGTGCATGGGGATCAACAACATTAAATCACCTTAGACCACTCATAACCCAGCAAAAGGCTGCAGTCAGGATGATAACAAATTCCCACTCTAGACAGCATACTCCACCACTATTCAAAACTTTAAAACTACTCACCGTAAAAAACATTCATACCTATTCATATATATCCTACAATGTAAAAATTAAGTATAAAAAGGACCCCAATGGAAATAAGTCACTCTGTCTGACTTTTTTGGGTTATCCTAGGTTCTCTACACATATGCTGCTATGTATGATAATGTATGTAAATGTATTTGTGTATACCTGAATAAACTTACTTACTTACTTACTTACTTACATGTGCCTACTACATACATAAAACTCTACATGCTAATATCAACCCTCCGCTCAAAATTCTCCTCAACAACTTTAATTAATAGGTCCCACGACCACAACACAAGACACAGATCACTTTTTGACATACCCCGAGTCTATACCAATCAATGTAAAAATTCTATGCACATAAAGGGCCCTAGAATCTGGAATTCATTACCAGTAAATATTAAGTTAACCTTGCCTGAAAATCAATTTAAGACTCTTCTCAAAAATCACCTACTCACCCTAAACTAAATACTCATACTGTAACTACTTTCAAAAATGCTCAATGTTATTTTCCTTAAGATAATCTCAGTTTTATATTATCATCCTCCTAAACACATGTTGCAATTTAATATCATCATATTGTCATTTTAATAGTATAGCATCATCATATTGTAATTTGAAATAAAATATATAACTAGAATAAACTCAATCAATTTCTCTAGTATTATGTACATAGTATATAAGTCATTAGATTAAGCTGCCCCTAATGCCATGGCATGCCAGTGGCTCTCCTTGCATTTCAGTTTTATGATTGTAACTACCAATACCTATGTATACCTGCAATGAAATAATTTTTTTTTATAATAAAAAGTCCCTCACATTGAAGGAAATCATAGGTAGTTCTAAGCCCGCAGGGGAGACACCGCCAGGGAAATGTGCTCAGATTCAATTCAAATGTTTATTTCTTTTTATGTTGTATAAGGATAATGTAGTTTACATGTAATAAAACATTGCTAGGCACAAAAGAAAGCCACTAGTATGCAAATGTATTTCGGGCAAATTCGATTCGATTCGATATAGTTCGGCGGTAATGTCCCGGACCGGGTCTTTTCCAGTTGGTGACTTGGCGTTGGCCCCTCGGGTGGGAGGTGTCCTTCATCTTATTTCTTCCGTCTTGAGCAGTAGTCTTGCGGTGGCTCTTTGGCGCGGGAACTTTCGGGCAATTTAATCATAATGCTTAAAGACTACTTAAGAATTAGGCAGACTATTAAGTAGGATTTTTCTATGCATTTAACTATTATTATATTCACAATAAGAAATGTAGCTAATATACAAAAGGTACAATTTTAAAAGTGTTTTATTATTTCAAACTGGTTCGATGACCCTCAGTTTTGTGGAGTGATTAAAGATACAGGAAGTTACTTAGTTACAATAGATATATAATGGGACAAGATGAGTAATTAATTTCCTTTGAGAGTTGGACTAAGACTAGAAGAAAAATAGGGACAGAGTTGGATACCTGGAGAGGGTTTCGGAGGTCAACGCCCCGTGGCTCGGTCTGTGACCAAGCCTCGCGGTGGATCAGGGCCTGATCAACCAGATTGTTAGTGCTGGCCGCACGCAAACCGACGCATGAACCCAGCCCGGCTGGTCAGGTACTGACTTTAGGTGCCTGTCAAGCGCCTTCTTGAAGTCAGCCAGGGGTATATTGGTAATCCCCCTTATGTATGCTGGGAGGCAGTTGAACAATCTTGGACCCCTGAAGCTTATTGTGTTGTCTCTTAGCGTGCTCGTGGCGCCCCTGCTTCTCATTGGGAGGATGTTGCATCTCCTGCCTGAATGAGCTGTGTTTTTTTAACATATCGTATTGGTGGTTAATTTACGTTAGGGAGATGAGGTGTTTTTTTTTAACAATAGCTCTGAATCAATTCCAAACCTTAGGCCCTTTTATCCGCATTGAGTTATTACATAGATTAAGTCGGACACTGGATGTCAAAGAGGGCTGTGTGTCTTGTTATGCCTATGTGTTATGTTGCAGCTATCAAGGAAAAGTTGCAAAGGAGGGTTTATGTTAAAATTTAATGTTCCATATATATATATATATATATATATATATATATATATATATATATATATATATATATATTTAAATATATATATATATATATATATATATATATATATATATATATATATATATATATATATATATATATATATATATATATATATATAGTAGGCACAATAGTATGAGTGCATATTTTGTATATTAAGTAAGTTCAAGCTTTTGAAGAGTGGAGGAGTGTGTTGTCGGGCACTGGAGTGGGTGAGAGCCCGCACGTCGGCTTTTTGTTGGGTTATTATTGGTTTTACGTGATATAGTGTAGTAGATCCCCCAGGCACAAATACCATAGGTGAGGTAAGGGTAGATTAGAGAATGGTATAATGTAAATAATGTTGTTTGAGGTACATAGTAACGGATCTTGGAGAGGATGCCTACTGTTTTGGAGACCTTGGCTGTGTTGGATGTGGGTATTCAATTTCAAGGTGTAGACCTAAGAATTTGCCCTCGGCGTGTCTTGCAATGGAAGGACAGTTGATCATTATGTTTAGTTGGATATTTGAACCTATTTAAAAACAGCATGTAGTAGGTTTTGTCAATATAAAGGTGAGCTTGTTGCTAGTCATGTACGTAGATATTTTTTTTAGGAGCTCATCATTAATAACTGTGTCTGTGAGGGTAGTCGGATTTGAGTGGGAGAAGACGTAAGTTGTGTCATCTGCTATCAGGACAGGTTCAATGAAATGAGACGTACGAGTGAGTGCCTTGGGGCACTCTTACATCTACAGGCTGAGTTGACTAGGTACGCCGTTTGTAGAAACATACTGATGTCTGTTGCTAAAATAAGACTTTAAGGTGCAGGATGTTGTGGTTCACTGTATCGAAAGCTTTCCGCAGGTCTGTGAAGAGTCCCAGAGGATATTTTTTTTTTCAAGAGCTGCATCAAACAGTTTAATAATTTTTATATAAAAATTACTTCATTTGTACTTTTTTTTCGGCCTAAGCCAAACTGGCAGGGGTTGAGTATGTTGTGAGACACTAGGAAGGAGTAAACTCGCTTCTGAACTTTTTTTCATAGATTTCAGATAGGAAATAATAATATTAATGAAGTTTCCTGGTTGTGTGTGTGGGATACCGGAGGGTTTTGAGAGTAGGAAAGGCAATGCAATTTTGATGCTGGACTACGTGTCTCACCAAGGAAAAACCAGCAAATCATACAATTTTGTCTCACATTGGTGAGTATATTAGTACTTATTAGTGTTGACTGTTTATATTCGTTGCTTTTATTGCTTGTTAATTTTATCCGTTTTCATTGTATGTTGTATAAAATGGCTGTGAGCGCTGTGACCTACGTGGTCAAAGTGCTTCTCCAATGTTACTGTTACTCTCGCTCTCTCTCGTTGGCTTTTATGGATTACTCGTGTTAATTAACTTGCTATTGTAACTCTGGTATAAATAAACCTTGGTAATTGATACCGACAAGTGGCTTATAAAGAGATGTAAGGTAACACGGGCATATACTCAGAGGTGGCGCCAGAATTTCTATACCGAGGGGTTAGGGATGTTTACCTGGTTGAAGGTAGGCTACGACACTTGTGTTGAAGCAGCGTTATTATAGCTATTTTTTTTTTTATCTGGGGAACTGAGGGAATTCTTTGGATACATGACCAGGCCTGATCAACCAGGCTGTTACTGCTGGCCGCATGTTGACCGACTTACGAACCAGAGTCAGGTACTGACTTTACGTGCCTGTCTAGCTGTCTTCAGGAGGGAGCTAGACAGGCACCTAAAGTCAGTAAAACCTGACCAGCCAGGCTGTAGTTCGTACGTCGATTTGGGTGCGGTCAGCAGTAACAGCCTCGTTGATCAAGCCCTGATCCACCGCGAGGCTTGGTCATGTATCCAAAGAATTCACTCAGTTTCCCAGATAAAAAAAAATAGCTATAAAAACGCTAGCTCGATCGCTAGCGTACTCAGCTCACACACTGAGGTCCGGAGTTCGAATCTCCTCCGGTACGGCTGGAAAACATTAGGGACGTGTTTCCATAAGACACCTGCTGTCCCTATTCATCCATAAGTATAAAATGGGTACCTGGGTGTTAGTCGACTGGTGTGGGTCGCATCCTGGGACAAAACTGACCTAATTTGCCCGAAATGCTCAGCATAACAAGCGGCTTTCTATATAGTAGTATGTCATTAATGTCAGCTAGGACTGCATACCCTGTACATGTACTTGTAGTAAATAAAGATTATTATTATTATTATACCCATTTCTTTGGACAGTAGCTACCTCATACCCATCTCTATGGACAGCAGTTACCTCATACCCATCTCTATGGACAGCAGTTACCTCATACCCATCTCTATGGACAGCAGTTACCTCATACCCATCTCTATGGACAGTAGTTAACACATATCAATCTTAATGGACAGTAGTTACCACATACTCATCTCTGTGGGCAATTCCCCCACACCCATCTTCGTGGACGGTAGTTTCCCCATACCCACTTTTCTAAACGGTAGTTCCCCCACCCATCTTTTTTGGTTGTAGTCGCCTATTACCAATATATGTGGAAAAAAGTTGCCCAAACCCATTTCTGTGGGTGGTAGTAACCCCATTCCTATCCTGTGGGTGGTAATCACTCGGTACCCATCTCAGATGGGGTAATCAACCCATACCCATCTTAGTGGGGGTAGTCACCTCATGCCCATCTTAGTGGGGTAATCACCTCATGCCCATCTTAGTGGGGTAGTCACCTCATGCCCATCTCAGTCTAGTAGTCACCATACCCATTCCATGAGTGGAAGTTACTCCATACCCATCTTGTGGGTGGTAGGCACTATGCACATTCTGTGGGAGGTAGTTGCCCCATACCTATCTTAGTGGGGGTAGTTGCCCCATACCTATCTTAATGGAGGTAGTTGCCCCATACCTATCTTAGTGGGGGTAGTTGCCCCATACCTATCTTAGTGGGGGTAGTTGCCCCATACCTATCTTAGTGGGGGTAGTTGCCAGAGATGCATTAAATACAATTGACTTTCTTTTGTGTCTTCCAGTACTATAATATATGTAAACTATATTATATTTTGTCTACCTGGAGGTTGTTCCGGGGGTCAACGCCCCCGCGTCAGAGTCCATGACCAAGCCTCGCAGTGGATTAGAGCCTGATCGACCAGGCTGTTACTGCTGACCAACGTACGAACCAAAAACTACATAAATAAAAAAATGTATTTGTATTATTGGGAGAGGCTTCTCTATACCAGTTTTCATGGGGTTATTAACCAGGACTGGACTTAGACATCGTGATGCCCTTAGCTATGGGAAGCTGTGAAGGCCCTGTTTTGCAAGTATTAAAGGGGAATCAATTGGTAGCGCACTTAGCTCACACATTGAGGTCCGAGGGTCGATTCCCCGGTACGGATGGAAACATTAGGACGTGTTTCCATAGGCATCTGCTGTCCATGTTCACCCGTCAGTAAAATGGGTACCTGGGTGTTAGTTGACTGGTGTGGGTCGCATCCTGGCACAAAGTTTGCCCGAAATGCTCTGCATAACAAGGGTCTTTCTATATAGTAGTATGTCATTGATGTCAGCTAAGCCTGTATACCTTGTACATGTACTTGTAGTAAATAAAGATATGATTATTGTTATTATTAATAAAAACTTAGAGAAAACGCCGCTAAAAAGCGTCATAAAACCTGGCGGGACTACTCCAATATAACTTTAAAAATATGCCTTTAATTATTCAGTTTAAATATATTTATTAGTGGGAAAATAATACTGGAAATTCGTTCCCAGTGACAACGTATTAATTTCTTAGGAGTAAACCACTGTTGTAAACTTGGAACTGCAGTAAGTGTATCAGGCACGGGTTCAGAGCCGGATTTAATTATTATTATATTATTATAATCAAGGGGGAGCGCTAAACCTATAGGAGCCGGATTTAAGCATAGGGAAATTAAAATAAATTCTAAAAATTTGAGAGGCTCCTTCAGGCTGTGAGGCCTTAAGCTATAGGCTGTTTAGTGGGGTTAATCACCCAGTACCCATCTCAGCGAAGGTAGTCACCCCTGTACATATCTCAGCGAAGTTAGTCACCCGGTACATATCTCAGCGAAGTTAGTCACCCGGTACATATCTCAACGAAGGTAGTCACCCGGTACATATCTCAGCGAAGGCAGTCACCCGGTACATATCTCAGAGAAGGCAGTCACCCGGTACATATCTCAGCGAAGGTAGTCACCCGGTACATATCTCAGCGAAGGTAGTCACCCGGTACATATCTCAGAGAAGGCAGTCACCAGGTACATATCTCAGCGAAGGTAGTCACCCGGTACACATCTCAGCGAAGTTAGTCACCCGGTACATATCTCAGCGAAGTTAGTCACCCGGTACATATCTCAACGAAGGTAGTCACCCGGTACATATCTCAGCGAAGGTAGTCACCCGGTACATATCTCAGCGAAGGTAGTCACCCGGTACATATCTCAGAGAAGGCAGTCACCCGGTACATATCTCAGCGAAGGTAGTCACCTGGTACACATCTCAGCGAGTTAGTCACCCGGTACATATCTCAGCGAAGTTAGTCACCCGGTACATATCTCAACGAAGGTAGTCACCCGGTACATATCTCAGCGAAGGTAGTCACCCGGTACATATCTCAGCAAAGGTAGTCACCTGGTACATATCTCAGCGAAGGCAGTCACCCGGTACACATCTCAGCGAAGGTAGTCACCCAGTACACATCTCAGTGAAGGTAGTCACCCGGTACATATCTCAGCGAAGGCAGTCACCCGGTACACATCTCAGCGAAGGTAGTCACCCAGTACACATCTCAGTGAAGGTAGTCACCCGGTACACATCTCAGTGAAGGTAGTCACCCGGTACTCATCTCAATGAAGGTAGTCACCCAGTACACATCTCAGTGAAGGTAGTCACCCAGTACACATCTCAGTGAAGGTAGTCACCCGGTACATATCTCAGCGAAGGTAGTCACCCAGTACACATCTCAGTGAAGGTAGTCACCCGGTACTCATCTCAGTGAAGGTAGTCACCGGTACACAGACTAAGGATCGACAATCCAAATGAATTCTTTATGAACGAGACCCAAAATTTGGTCATCTCAAAAATCTCGGATATTATCCTAACTCCACAAGACTTTGAAAAGGCAATAAATGACATGCCCATGCACTCTGCCCCAGGCCCAGACACATGGAACTCCGTGTTCATCAAGAATTGCAAGAAGCCCCTGTCTCGTGCCTTCAGCATTCTATGGAGAGGGAGCATGGACACAGGAGTCATCCCACACTCACTAAAAACAACAGACATAGCCTCACTCTACAAAGGTGGCAGTAAAGCAACTGCAAAGAACTACAGATCAATAGCACTAACATCCCATATCATAAAAATCTTTGAGAGGGTTCTAAGAAGCAAGATCGCCAAACACCTAGATACCCATCAATTGCGCAACCCAGGGCAACACGGGTTTAGAGCAGGTCGCTCCTGCCTGTCCCAGCTACTGGACCACTATGACAAGGTCCTGGATGCTGTAGAGGATAAACAAGATACAGATGTAGTATACACAGACTTTTCAAAAGCTTTCGACAAGTGCGACCACGATGTAATAGCGCACCACAAAATGCATGATAAAGGAATAACAGGAAAAGTTGGTAGATGGATCTATAACTTCCTGACAAATAGAACACAAAGAGTAATAGTAAACAGAGTAAAGTCTGAGGCAGCTACGGTGAAAAGCTCTGTTCAATAAGGCACAGTACTCTCTCCCATTCTATTCCTCATCCTCATATCTGACATAGACAGAGATGATGTAAGCCATAGCTCCGTGTCTTCCTTTGCGGATGACATCGAAGACACTCCTAGAGGACATAAACCAAATCTTCAAATGGGCCACTCAAAACAATATGAAGTTCAATGAGGAGAAATTTCAACTACTCAGATATGGAAAACTTGAGGAAATTAAAAATATATCAGGGCATACGACAAATTCTAACCATACAATAGAGCGAAAAAGTAATGTGAAAGACCTGGGAGTGATAACGCCAGGGGATCTCGCCTTCAAAGACCACAACAATGTATCTACCACATCTGCTAGGAAAATGATAGGATGGATAATGAGAACCTTCAAAACTAGAAACGCCAAGCCCATGATGATTCTCTTCAAATCGCTTGTTCTCTCTAGGCTGGAATACTGCTGTACACTAACGGCCACCTTCAAGGCTGGCGACATTGCTGACCTGGAGAGTGTACAAAGAACTTTCACAGCACACATAAGTACGATAAGACACCTAAATTACTGGGAACGGTTGAAGGTCCTTGATCTGTATTCCCTGGAACGCAGCCGAGAGAGATACATGATAAAATACACTTGGAAAATCCTAGAGGGATTAGTACCAAACTTGCACACGAAAATCACTCCCTATGAAAGCAAAAGACTCTGCAGGAGATGGAACATTCCCCCAATGAAAAAAAGGGGCGCCACGAATGCATTGAGAGATAATACAATAAGTTTCTGGGGCCCAAGACTGTTCAACTGCCTCCCAGCATACATAAGGGGGATTACCAAGAGACCCCTGGCTGTCTTCAAGAAGGCACTGGACAGACACCTAAAGTCAGTACCTGACCAACCAGGCTGTGGTTCGTACGTCAGTTTGCGTGCGGCCAGCAGTAACAGCCTGGTTGATCAGACCCTGATCCACCATGAGGCCTGGTCTCAGACCGAGTCACGGGGGCGTTGACCCCCAAAACCCTCACCAGGTAAACTCCAAGTACACATCTCAGCGAAGGTAGTCACCCGGTACATATCTCAGCGAAGGTAGTCACCTGGTACCCATCTCAGTGAAGGTAGTCACCTGGTACACATCTCAGTGAAGGTAGTCACCCGGTACCCATCTCAGTGAAGGTAGTCACCCGGTACACATCTCAGTGAAGGTAGTCACCCGGTACCCATCTCAGCGAAAGTAGTCACTCGGTACACATCTCAGTGAAGGTAGTCACCCGGTACACATCTCAACGAAGGTAGTCACCCGGTACACATCTCAGCGAAGGTAGTCACCCGATACACATCTCAGTGAAGGTAGTCACCCGGTACACATCTCAGCGAAGGTAGTCACCCGGTACACATCTCAACGAAGGTAGTCACCCGGTACACATCTCAGCGAAGGTAGTCACCCGGTACACATCTCAGCGAAGGTAGTCACCTGGTACATATCAGCGAAGGTAGTCACCCGGTACACATCTCAACGAAGGTAGTCACCCGGTACATATCAGCGAAGGTAGTCACTCAGTACATGTCAGTGAAGGTAGTCACCCGGTACATATCAGCGAAGGTAGTCACCCGGTACACATCTTAATAATAGTAAAGTGAATACAGAGATAGACTATAATAATCTATGTGACATGTCAAGATATCTTATTAATGAAAATAAGATACCAGATATACTAAGCAAATTCCCTAAATTTGCTTGTAACAGATAAGTGAACTGTAGATATAAATCCATATGTACAATTGTTAACCTTTTTGGGGCCTAGTTCCTAGGCCTTTTGTGTATCCATATGCTCTTGCGCTACCGTCCACAGGATGGATATGAGGTGCACAATAAACTAGCCACTTCGGTGGCAAAATCTAAAATCTTACTACAAGTACATGTACAAGGTATACAGGCCTAGCTGACATCAATGACATACTACTACTATATATAGAAAGCCCCTTGTTATGCAGAGCATTTCGGGCAAATTTGGTCAGTTTTGACCAAGGATGCGACCCACACCAGTCGACTAACACCCAGGTACCCATTTTACTGATGGGTGAACATAGACAACCGGTGTAAGGAAATACGTCCGATGTTTCCACCCCTTCCCCGGGAATCGAACCCGGACCCTCACCGTGTGAGGCTCTCGCTTCACACGGGCGAAAGTAGTCACCCAAATTAAAATTCAATTCAAATTCAAATTCTTTATTTCTGGTAATATACAGAGTGGAGTGTAATTATAGTAATGTACATTTTATGAAGTAGATATTACAAGATGGCCAATAATATGCCTAGGCTTCTCAGGCAGTCTTATGATAGGTCTTACTCAATAGTGACACAGTGATTATACTGATAGTAAGGTTAGGTAATTGTAGTGATTAACTAGGTTTACAATATTGAGGTATTGAAATTTAAACATTTAAGAATTAAACAATTAGTTTAAAGAATTTAACAATTAGTTTATATATTAATGGTAAAGGTGATGTATTGGCATAATACCGTTTCTATATTGGAGTGTCTTAGGCAAACTTATGACTAGCTTAAGAATTATGAAGCAATAGTTGTATTAGAATTTTGGTCAGTCATGTGAAATTAAGGGGAATCACAGATATCAGTAAGTGTCTTTTGATGTGGATATGTGTGTGGGGAATTGAGGAAGATAAGTCTATCTGGGACACCGTCACTAGCAATAAACAAACTCCCAGGGAGATGACCGACTCGTATAATTTTACCGCAGTCATTCCCTTTAAGGTATGTGAGAACTTTACCCACTCCTGGCCGCACTCAAGGGGTACCTTCAATATTCTCACGTTAGCCCACTGCACTCTGGACCAGTATAAATAAATCTGAGTAGATAATATTAATAATTATGGTATGATTAAATTTAAGTGGACTGTATAGGTTATTAAACAACTGATCAAGTAGGAGGAAAGGTAGAGAACACACAATTAAGTTAACATGACCATCACTCACCTAATTAACAGCATCATAGCGGTGCATTGTAGATCGTTGACCTAGCTAAAGTACATCTACTGTGCGTAACAATATTATTGGCCAACAATAAAGACGACTTAAGATTACTTAGCTTTAGATGAGGGAGTCGTTTCATTGTTGACGTCCTCCTGCGATCTGATTCGATCGTGATGGTAAGAGTTGTCCCGTTGAGTCAAGGCAAATTAATTTCCTTGAACTCTTATACGCCCACGAGACCGGGCGTTAGTTAACATGTGGTTGGTCAGGGTAGCGATTCAGATCCTCTCACTATTCCGACCTTATATTGTTTATACGTGTAACTTTACACACTACATATATCCTGGCTCAATGCCCCACTAGTTTATACACATTCACCGTCTCGATACTTGGATTTCGAGTAGATAACTTGCGATATGTTAGTTCATCTCCTCCGCATCCAACATGGCGGTCGGGTATGGCGTACCGCACCCTCGCTCCGTACAATACCCCTGATTATTTACAACTCGGTTTTACATATTCACCATTTCACAATATTCATTGGTATATTTCAGTCTCTTCTAAGACGAAGCCCCCAGCATCAGGGGGTTTCGACTTTATCCTGTCGGGTGGTCGCCACTGAGTTCAAATAGGCCTATGCGGACATACCATGCCGGCGCCATTCGTTATTTCCACAATTACTGCCCTATTGCTGGACCTCCTGGACCGATTGTCCCACTTTATATTCACCGCGTCACTGGTACTCCTCCACATTACGAAAGGAGGTAATTAAATCCGGTTTGGCGGCCGGAATCTCAAATTCGGCTGCCTCACCACCTGGAATCTGGTGGGTAGGCTTTTTCCTCCCCCCCTCTCTCCCCCCCCCGGCTTCTTCCCCTTTTGGGTTTTCTATTCAAAACCCCCCCTGAACTTAAACCCCGGGGGCTTTAAAGGATATCTTTTTATTTGGGGAAAATTTATAAATTACAACTTTCGGAAAATAAATTTTTTCCCCCAAAAATTTAAATAAAGTATTTTCTTTGGGGTTGTTTCCCGGTTGGGTGCGTAAAAAATGTTTTTAACAGTGCTTTTGAAAAGGGGGGTTGTGTTTTCCATTTTCTATTTTTTCAGGCGGGGGTTCCAGTTTTGGCCCCTTTTTATGCGCTTAATTTTTTATAATTTAGTCGGACAGGGGGGGTTCAAAAGTGTTTATGTCGGGATTTGTCTATGGGTCCTGTCACAACTGTCAAGAAAGTGTTTTACTCAGGGTTAAAAATTGGAATTTAGGGTTCTATAAAAAAATAGCAGAGTAGTAAGGGGGATGTTCTGAACGTGGTAGGGGTTTGGTCTTTGAAATGGGGGGGTTTTGCCTAAGCGTTGGGGTTTGTGATAATTCTTTGCGGGTTTTTTTTGGGGGTTTTTTAAAGGCTTTAGGTGGGGAATTCTGTTATCCCCGCCCAAAAGGCATATGTGGGGAAGGGGTAATGAGTGAATATTAGGGGTGATGGGCTGATTTGGTACATAATCCTATCTCCCCCAAAAAAGGGATCCACGGGCCCATCTTAGTGAAGGGAGTCCCCCTCCCCCCCCTTAGTGAAAGGGGTCACCCGGGCCCATCTTAGTGAATAGTCACCCGGTCCCATCTTAGTGAAGGTGGGCCCGGTCCCTCTTTGAGGGGGTCCCCGGGAACCATCTTAGTGAAGGTATCCCCTCCCCTCTCAATGAAGGTAATCCTCAGTCCCCCTTTTTTGTGAATTAGTCATCCTATACCCATCAAATTTTGGGGGAATCACCTAACCCCTCTTAGTAAGGGTATCTTATAAAAATGAGTTGGGGGACACCATCCCCCAA